>APFE031658837.1:210863-236778 GCA_000404065.3 Pinus taeda | reverse complement strand
GATTTTGCCTTCTCCACAATCTCATGTATCCAATGAAGCTTACCAATGTCCTCAAGCATTAAATCTATGCAATGGGCAGCACAAGAGGTCCAAAAAATAGTGGGGTGCCTCATCTCAAAAAGTCTACCAGCAGCCATATAATTCGCTGCATTATTGGTGACAATTTGTACAACATGTTCTTCTCCCACTTCTTGAACGACTTCCTCCATCATTTCACAGATAAGTTGGGTAGTCTTAACCTTGTCTGAAGCATCCACTGATTTGAGAAACATTGTGCCTGCGGGACAAAATACAAGGAAATTTATTAAAGTTCTATTCCTCTGATCTGTCCATCCATCACTCATGATGGTGCACCCTGTTTCTACCCATGATGAACGAAACTCAGCTAGCACAAGCATGACATCTTTAACAGTCTCTAACAACATACTTGTCCTAAGGCTCTCTGATGTAGGGGCTTTGAACACTGGACCTGCAACAACAATTGCATCAATCATAGCTTGCCAATAAGGACTTCTGGCACAGTGGAAAGGTATGTCAGAATAGTACCAAAAGTTAGCAATGGCCTTCCTTGCCTGACTATAGATATTTTTTTTCCAACCAGTGCCATCCAAGGTAGGTTGGGAACCGGGTTTTGTGCGGGGAGCAAAAAAGGTGTTTATGTTTCCACCTCCAGTGTTGAAGGAAGGAGTTGAAGGACTCGCATGGCTTTGAGTTTGACTTGGCCTTGGAGGCATGTGTGGAAAACTTGGGAACGGCATTAAGGATTCAACAGATTGGGGTGACATGGGGCTAGTGGTAGAAAAGTATCAACTCCAACAGTTCCTATTTCAGCATTTTGCTTTGCTTTCTTGTCATTATGTTGCTCTAACATATCAAGGGCCAAGGCTGCTTGGTATTTGACATTGTCGTCAACCTTGCCGCAAAGACTTATATCACGGCCAGGTATTTGTGCAAGGTGGAACTTGAATCTATAAATGCCTCCACTACATTCCTTTTTGCAAAATTTACAAAGGAGCAAGGATTTTCCGGGAATCTTGTCATAATAAGCCCAAGCAAAGTCCTTCTCTCTCAGCATTGTTGTTTCTTTGAACTTGTGTTTAATTTGTGGCTTCTGTTAAGATTTGGAAGCGTGGCTTCTATTTAATTTGTGGCTCCTGTGAAAAACAACAAAAAATCAAATTTAAAAATGATCCAAAAATTTAAAATATGCTAGAAATTTAAAAAGTTAAATGAAGACAGATGTCAATAAACAACAGTCAACTAAACATATGTCATAAATATTATAGACTTAGAGATTATTCAAAAGGAGAGTGAGGAATGAGGATCACTGTTATGGAGCAGTATTCTAAGGTACTAGGAGTCTAGGAGATAGATAGATCATAGGATCATAGGTGTGACTCTGTGAGGATCACTGTTATGAAAACAGGGACAATTCTAAAGACAGGCTATGGGTAGAGACCAATTTTCAAATGCAAACTTTCAAGCCACCTCTGATGCCAGATGCAAGACAGAAGAATTTTCTTTCTCTTTGCTGTTAGGAAGAGAATTAACTCTAGAAACTGCATTGCTATAGCTGCAACCTGCAGCACTTTCCTTGTTTTAGACTTTTAGTATTTCAGTTTCTAATTTTCTCCAGCTAATGAATTTCTCTTGCCCCATTGTGACCAAAATTGCATTTTTCTTCATTGCCCAACCCCATACTCTGCATTCTGTGACCTATCTTTGAAGATGCTTGTTGAAAGGCTAAAATTTAAAATTAACTTTGTTACAAGATTTTTGAATTTTTCTGTCTCTACCACAAGCTTCTCCTCGCTGAGTAATGGTTTTTCAGATCTTCACCTAAATTTGTCATTTTATTCTTTTCATAATTTGTCACATCCCTCAAGTCTTCTGCCATGTCATTCATCATTGTCACTTATCTAGACTCTCTTTATCTTAAAGTTTGCAAGACTCATAAATATTGTATCAAATCTCTAGAAGATCAGGTATGATGAAGTTCACTTGTCCATCTAAGTTGTTGATGTATAGTTCTCAAGGAAATATTGTTACTATGCGACATAAAAGTCGTCTTGATATGACAAAAGAAAATGACAACTCTACAGACTACGAATCACGATGATAGATACCTGAAAGTCAATCTAAAGTTTGATGCCTCTCTTTAACTCCTTTGGAGTATTTGATCTCTTATCATCATAAGAAGGAGCTTTGTCAGGAAGAACGAAATATGGGTCTAGAGTCTTGCGTCATAATGTTCTTTGAAGCTAATGATTTGCCTCAACCAAAAGACTATATCTATGCATTATATGAAGGATAGTTGTAATGATGAATTCAAGTATGACCTGGGCTGATTTCAATAAGCCTGTACATATATAAAGTGCTGAAGGTACTAAATCTGGTATGCTTCGCTCTATTGTTAGATGTGAAACAAATAGCATTGATCACTTGAAGATGTTGCTAAAGACAGACTGTTGAAGCAGATTGCTAAGCACTAACATTTGTTGATATGGATCTTAAGTTATTATCTTGCTGGAACGAGTTAGTCAGTCATGGGACTATGAGAAATCCTTAAGGACCACTGTAAGTACCGAAGGCGTCCCTTCACTTTATCGAATAATCTTTGATATTGCTAATGTATCACAGCGATACTATCACCACTATCATACGAACAAGGTAGCTGCCTTTATGTATAAGCGAGCAAGATCATTATCATGTGTCATAGCATCACCAAGATAGATCATAGGAGACTGCGAAGCATAACATAGGGTATGCAAAGTTCGAACCTCAAAATATATATGGAAGGTGAGTGACAGTGAAACCGACCCAATGAAACAATGTCACATTGATTCGAGCTACTGTATATCTATTATCGACTGCCTCGTGGAAGCGCTGGAGTCTGCGGCGTCGACGGCTTTGCGGCGTAGTGGAATGGTTGCGCATTGAACCGGTTTTCTGCGGTTGTGGAACTGGAATGGCTGTGCGAGTCACTGTGCGTAGATGTATTAATAATAAACAACCCGAAGTTCTGAACCCTGTAAACCTAAACCGAATGGCGGGACGCGGAACTGAAATCTGGCGGGAGTCGGGAAACTGGCGATAATTGGCTAAATCGCAAGACTCGTGAGTCAAACTCGCGTTGACCACGAGTCAAACTCGGTCAACGCGAGTTGACTCGCAGAGTTTCAAATCAAATCATTTCACCGTCGACCCGATTACGACTCGCGATTAATCGCCAAAATCAGCGATTCCTGTTTCACTGCCTCTTATAGCTATTGTTAGTGTAGCCCCCTATTGTTATTGTTGTGCCCAAGTGGCCCCCATATTCTTATTGTTGTGCCCCATAGAAGCCCACTATTGTTATTGTTGTGAACCTCATTGTTGTTATTGTTGTGTCCTTACATTATTATTGTTATGCAGACTCAAATTATAATGTGACCCCTTAGACTCCTATATATACTAATTAGGTCTTGTAATTTGTATCATCCAAGAATTCTTCAGTTTTTCCCCCAGGAAGAGGCTAATTTTCAAGTCCTTGATCTATCTTTTCTTCTGTTTTGTGATCTGGTTGCATAACGTTTGGTATCCGAAGTTTGGATTCTAGGATTTCGCTGCTTCAAACATGTCATCTTAGCATTTTCGCTATAACTTTTTCTCTATGAAGCTTCAGATGCTAAAATTTCGAACATGTGCAGCCAAAATTTTACATCTTGGTTCACTATATTTTTTGAGGTATGGTCAGAAGAAGTTAGGGTTTTTGCATGCTCTACAATTCAATCTCAAACAGGGGACCTAGGGAAAATCATCATAACATTCTTTTCAAGCATCAGATTTGAATTCTGTAATAAGTGGTTGATAGTGCACAGACTATAGTTTTTCGAGTATCAATTTCAGTGTCGAAGGTTGAACTAGTGACACGTGGCATTCCGTAGAAATTCAATCTAATAAACCAGTCCATAATCAGGATATTGTGGGAGATTTGGTTTATATTGAAAAATCTAATCTTGGTCTAACTTGTGGCATTGGAAAGAAGGCTCAGAGTGCTACCACAAACCGAATTTCAGACCTTGAAAGGCCGAAATTACAGAGATACAATAGTTTCAATATCAAGCTCCAAAAAGCAAGAAGACAAAGGTGTGTATTTTTTTTTGCATAAGCTTTGTTTGAAAACTCAATCTGAAGTAATTCAAAGCGCATAGTAAATCATAGATATCATTATTTGGTTCTAATATGTCTCGAAACAAAAAAAATTGATAATCCCAGTAAGCAACCTGAAAGCTCTACTATGACAGAGGAAGAAGAGGAAGAAATGAAACATGATATATCAAAATTACAAGACCAAGTGCAACAAATTTCGCTCTCACAAAGAGTAACCAAAAATGAATGTTAAGATGGACGTTTAGAACAAAAAAATAAAAGTTGATATGCAAGGTTTGAAGGATGGTTTAAAAGATATGGAAGGTTTGAATGAAAATTTGATAAAGTTGCTCCACAAAATGCTTCATAATGGCGAAAAGGTATTCCATGAAACTCGTGATGAGAATAAAAGAAATGTTAATCATGATTTTAGAGACTCTAACTTTGGACTGAAGACCAACCACATTCTAAAGATCGATATGAGGAAGTTTGATGACAAGGATCCGGTAACTTGGATACTACAGATGGAGCAATATTTTGATCTACATGATGTGCAACATACACAAAAGGTACGCATTGCCTCTTTATATTTAGGACCAAATTAGTTTGTATGGTATCGATGGCTTTGTTCTCGTAAACCACTTGTCACTTGGTCAATTTTTACGGAGGAAATGATAGCACATTATAAGGATACAAAGAGCAACAACTTTAGCTAATTGATAAATCTCAAACAAAAGGGTTCATTGGCGGAGCATATTGAGGACATCCAAAAATTGAATATCAAGGTAACTAATATTCCTGGGGAGCATAGGATTGATGTCTTCATAGGGACTTTAAAGGATAACATCCAACATGAGGTTCGCCTTTGGGGAACCTAATTAAATGGAGAAGGAATTCAGGGTGGCAAGAAATGTTGAAAGCAAAATTATGGCAACAAGGAACTCTGCCACTCACAACTATAAAGATGGAAGCGTTGTTGTTCTTAGTCTTCCACAACCTACAAGGTTGACACCACAAACATTGGAGGAAAAAAGAGCATAAGGCCTTTGTTACAGTTGTAATAGCAAATACGTTAAAGGTCATAAGTGTACTGAGAAAAAATTATTTAACATAGATTGTGAAGAGGAGGAAGGAAAGGAACAAGAAACATCAAAAGATGAGGGTATACACTAGGAACCAACCCTAGAGAATGAAGAAATGAATCCAACCATATCTTGTAATGCGTTGGTAGGAACTACCACTCCTCAAACTCTCAAGATAGAAAGATATATCAAGAAGAAAAAAATGATAGTATTGATTGATTCGGGTAGTACCCGTAATTTTATTCATTCTAAGATAGCCAAGGAATTGAATTGCTTTCTATATCCAACACCAGAGCATCAAGTGATGGTTGCAATTGGAAGAACTATAAATTGCTCTGGAAAGTGCCATAATATCAAGCTAACCATGGGAGAATATGTATTGAATAGTTTGATGTTTTTCATTGGGTGGCGTTGATGTTGTACTAGGAGTCCTATAGTTATAATCTTTTGGGACGATAGCTTTTAATTTTCAAGAACTTTTCTTGAAATTTCTTTGGAAGGAAAAGAAATTGAATTAAGGGTTATGGCAGGGAAACCAAGGAAGATAATAAGCTCTAATGGCATGAAAAAGTTTTTGAAGAGAGAACAACGAGGTGTAATTGCACAATTATGCTCACTAGAGGTTCAAATATCGAAATCATCTATTTCTCCAGATCTCCAAAAAATCTTGGACAATCATTCCAAGGTATTTGAGACTCCCAAAATCCTCCCACCTATTCGTGATTATGATCATGCTATTCACTTGATTCTAGGAATTGTTCCTCCAAACATCAAGCCTTACAGATATCCGTATGTCCAAAAGAGTGAAATTGAACGTATGGTTGCAGAAATGCTAGAGGTCGGTATAATTCAACCTAGTCACAGTTCTTTCTCTACTTCAGTAGTATTGATGCACAAGAAGGATGGATCATGGCGTATGTGTCTAGATTATAGGGAGCTCAACAAGTTCACTATTAAAGATAAATTTCTCATTCTTGTCATTGATGACTTGTTGAATGAATTACATGGAGCAATTTACTTTACCAAGTTGGATCTTTGTTCAAGGTATCATCAAATTAAAATGAAGACTGAAAAAATTTCGAAAACAACATTCAGAACTCATGACAGTCATTATAAATTTTCGGTTATGCATTTTGGCCTTACTAATGCACCCACCACATTTCAAGGTTTGATGAATTCCATTTTCAAACCCATCCTTAGACAATTTGTGTTAGTATTTTTTGGTGATATACTAATCTACAACAAGTCTTGGAAGGATCATGTTCCAACAACCTTTAGCCATTCCAAGTCAACACTGGGAGGAGGTCTCAATGGATTTTATCACAGGTTTACCCAAGTCTGAAGGAAAGAGTGTCATCGTGGTGGTAGTCGATAGACTTACCAAGTATGCACACTTGTGTGCATTATCTCATCCTTTTAAAGCCACGACAGTTGCTACTGCATTTATGAAAACAATTCAAAAGCTATATGGAAACCCAACGATTATTGTAACTGACAGAGATCCCATTTTCATTGGAAATTTTTGAACAATTATTTTCTTGTCTTGGTACTCAATTAGCTCATAGCTCATCTTATCATCCTCAATCTGATGGGCAAACTAAGATAGTGAAAAAAACGTTTGGAAGGATATCTTCGTCGCTTTGTATTTGATAAACAAACTCAATGGATCAAGTGGTTACCTCTCACTGAATGGTGGTATAACACTTCCTTCAATATTGCAGCGAAAATGACCCCATTTATGGCATTTTATGGATATCATCCACTGTCCATCGCATCATCTTTAAGAGAAAATTTTAAGGTTCAAGCAATGGAAGATCACATCGAGCATCAACAACAAGTTCTCCAACTCTTTAAGGATAACCTCACTCTAGCGCAAAATCGAATGAAACAATGGGCAGATCAACATCGCAGTGAAAGAAGTTTTGATGTAGGCGACTGGGTATTTTTATCGCTACAACCATACAAACAAATGTCCCTCAAGCAAGCTATGAAGGATAATTAATTATCACCCACGTACTATGGTCTTTACAAAGTCTTGCAAAAGATTAGTACTATTGCATACAAATTGGATGTCTGCATCTTCCCGAGTACACCCAGTTTTCCATGTTTCATGCTTAAAGAAGGTTATCGGTGATAAGCTCCCACCTCAAACTGTATTGCTAGAACTTGGCAAAGAAGGAAAAATCATATCGGAGCCTGAAGCAGTCATGGAAACAAGAACCCGAAAGCTACAGAATCGATCAATTTCAGAGTATCTCATTAAGTGGAACAACTTACCCGCTAAAGATTCCACATGGGAGGATGAGAATTTTATAGAAAATCATCCAAAACTACTCAAGCATTAAGGGAAACACTTTTTTGAAGAAGAGGGGCATGTTAAGTCTCTATAATACTAGTGTAGCCCTCTTATTGTTATTGTTAGCATAGCCCCCTATTGTTATTGTTGTGCCCCATAGAAGCCCACTATTGTTATTGTTGTGCCCTTACATTATTATTGTTATGTAGGATCAGATTATATTGTGACCCCTTAGACTTCTATATATATCAAGGCAGTCTTGTCATTTGTATCATCCAAGAATTGTTCATTTATTTGATGTAAAGGAGGTTGCACCCTTGAAGATGCTAATTTTCAAGTCGTTGATTTATCATTTCTTTTGTTTCGTGATTTGTTTGCATAACAAATTTCCCCAAAAGAAATCCAATTACCCAAAGAGAACCCAACTGCCCCCAATGAGAAACCATTTTACCCCAAAAATGAATTCAAACCAGATAAAGGAGATTTATAATTGATGCGTTCAAATCGGCATGGCACTCTCACATTATAATTTGATAATTTATTTGGGCAAGCAATCTCCAAAGAATTTATTAGCAAATTCAATTTATGTTTTCCCTTCATATTTACAAGTCTTATTTCTTTTGTTTTGTGATCTGTTTGCATAACAAATTTCCCCAAAAGAAATCCAATTACCCAAAGAGAAGCCCAGCTGCCCCCAACGAGAAACCATTTTGCCCCAAAAATGAATTCAAATTGGATAAAGGAGATTTATTATTGATGTGTTCAAATCGGCATGGCACTCTCACATTATAATTTGATAATTTATTTGGGCAAGCAATCTCCAAAGAATTTATTAGCAAATTCAATTTATGTTTTCCCTTCATATTTACAAGTCAACCTCATAAATTTCAAGTCAACTTGCCCCAAATGTCATGACTCTTTATAGGTGGAAACAACTATAAATATGAACCTATCCTCCACCATTAGCAATTCAATTTGGATTTCTTTGTGGCATCTATTTGTGGCGACTGGGTATTTTTACAGCTACAACCATACAAACAAATGTCCCTCGAGCAAGCTAAGAAGGATAATAAATTATCACCCAAGTACTATGGTCCTTACAAAGTGTTGCAAAATATTAGTACTATGGCATACAAATTGGATGCTTGCATCTTCCCGAGTACACCCAGTTTTCCATGTTTCATGCTTAAAGAAGATTATCGGTGACAAGCTCCCAGTTCAAACAGTATTGCCAAAACTTGACGAAGAGGAAAAATCATATTGGAGCTTGAAGCAATCATGGAAACAAGAACTCGACAATTATGGAATCGATCAATTTCGAAGTATCTCATTAAGGGGAAGAACTTACCCACAAAAGAATTCACATGGGAGGATGAGAATTGTATACAAAAACATCCAAAACTACTCAAGTGTTGAGGACAAAACTTTTTTGAAGGAGAGAAGCATGCTAGGTCCCTATAATACTAGTGTATCCCTCTTATTGTTATTTTTAGCGTAGTCCACTATTGTTATTGCTGTGCCCATGTAACCCCCAAATTGTGATTGTTGTGCTACAACCCCATTATTGTTATTGTTGTTCCCTTACATTATTATTGTTATGTAGGCTTAGATTATATTGTGACCCCTTAGACTCATCCAAGAATCATCCAAGAATTGTTCATTTATGTGATGTAAAGGAGGTTGCCCCTTCAAAGAGACTAATTTTCAAGTCATTGATTTACTGTTTCTTTTCTTTTGTGATCTAGTTGCATAACAAATTTCTCCAAAAGAAATCCAATTACCCAAAGAGAAGGCCAGTTGCCCCAAGGAGAAACCATCTTGCCCCAAGAATGAATTCAAACTGGATAAAGGAAAATTTATTATTGATGTGTTCAAATTGGCATGGCACTCTCATTATTATTTGATAATTTATTTGGGCAAGCAATCTCCAAGGAATTTATTAGCAAATTCAATTTACGTTTTCCTTTCATATTTATAAGTCAGACTCATAAATTTCAAGTCAACTTGCCCCAAAGGTCATGACTCTTCACAGGTGGAAACAACTATAAATAGGAACCTATCCTCCATAATTAGCAATTCAATATGGATTTCTTTCTGGTATCTATTTGTGGCATATATGGGGCATCTTTGCAGCCCATTGTGGCATCATTTGCAGCCTATCCTTGTGGAACCTCTGTCGCCTAATGAGGCCTATCTATGTCCCTATCTGCAGCCCTCTTCTACATATCTTTCGCGGCCTAATGTTACTGAATCTTTGCAGCCTATTATGGCATATCTCTGTGGTCTTCTATGGCAACCTTTGCGGCCTACTATGGCATATCTCTATGGCTTATTATGGCATATCTTTGTAGCCTATCATGACATATGTTTGCGGCCTACAATCACAATCTTGTGTGGCCTCCTTTTGTTCTATCACAGTCTTTTTGTGGCATCATAAGTGGCCCTTCTCTATGGTTTTATGTGGCATATCTCAAACCATATCTACGGCCTTCCTTTGTGGAAATATGCACTCTCTCCATGTAAAATAATGCAGCCTTCTAGCCCTAGTTATATGTGGCCTTTCTTTGAGTATATGGAGAATGTTCTAGCATGGTTGAATACAATTCTTTAGCATAATTTGGTGCGGCCCTAATGGTCCTAATCCTCTGCAGTTAAGGTGTTATTTTAGTGCCCTTTAAGGCAATGTTTATGAGGTCTGTTAAGAGAACATTGTGGCCTACTTGTACCCTAACCTTTTGTGTTTGGTAGTGATGCATAACAGTGATTCTTGTAATGTATGGAAGTAGTTCTTGAGATATATGGCAATGACTCTTGACAGTAATGTATGGTTGTAACTCTTGTGATATATAACAGTGATGTATGGCAATGACTATTGACTATGATGATACTTGTTATTCTTGCTAGTGATGTATGGTAGTGACACTTGGTCTTGTGACAATTAAGAATGGCAATGATATTTTGACAGTGACAAATGGTTGTCAAGCATGGCTATAATATTTGCTGTTATGATAATGATGATGACAGTGATGAAAGACAAGATGTATGGCAGTGATTACCTATGCTTGTGAAAGTAACATATGGCAGTGATACCTTTGGTTATGATAGTGATACATGGCAGTGATACTTATGACAGTGATTCCTATGCTTATAACAATGATACTTGGGCAGAGATTCTTGTTCTTATAACAATGATGTTTAGGTTCTGATTTGTGCTCCTTGTATGTTACTTGAGAATGAGATATATGCTACTTACACTAATACAAAGGCAGCCCTACTAGAGGTTTTCTAGAGGATCCTGTATGATCCAGGATTGGCCCTAGGAGGCCTAATGTGTTTGATGTTGAAAGACTTGTGTCTCATTATATTTGTACATTGCATCTCAGTTGAACATTTGATGAATATTTAAAGAAGAAGAAGAATTAATTTTTGGGTTTTCCCCCTTGTCGGGTTTTCCCCTAGTCCTCAACCAAAATCATAGTGACCCTATTGTGTATGTTTTTCTTTTGTTGTTCCTTTGTTCCGCTGCATTGTTGATGTTATTGTTCTCTCTATATAATTGCTTATGATGTGATAGGGTGAATATGAAGTGAAAATTGTTGAAAAAGTTTTAAAATGCAATTATCTACAGCAGAGAACAATCTAGCCCTAAAATTAATATGGTATCAAAGTTGGGCTAAAGAAAAATCATTGAGATCTCCCTCGTGTAGACATCTCTGATGGATTTCTTAATCAAGCAAAGTAAAAGAGATGAAGATTTTGGAGACCCAAAAGAATGTCAGTGTTTGAAGGAAACCCTAGAAGCCTTTGTTCTTACAAATTATGGTTAGGGTTTCGGAGAAACACTAGGAGTGGCCTTGAAAAAAGACTGGGTTCTATAGCATTAAAACCTTGATGTGTTTCAGAATCTTCATGATATGATTAATGAGAAGCTATTGAGATTCAAAGTAACCCTAGATGGGCCTATCTCCCTATAGGAGAGGGTGTGATGTAGATCTAGTGGTCATCTTCAATTGGGTTTGGCTACCGATGAAGGAGATTAAGGATACAAGTGGTGTTCAAGAGGCAACATTTCTTCTTTTGCAATGACATTGACCTATGCTTAATGAACAATGGTGCCTCATGGGTAAGGAGGCGGTATCAAGAGGGAGTTGATAGCTTCCTACAATCCTCATTAAAGATAAGTACTTTCAAGACTTATGTTATTTCTTATTTAATTAATTTTCTTAGACTATTGTTTATTCTTCTTGTATGAGTATTTGAATGATTCTATCACTAACTTCTTGGATGAGGATGTGATCAAAGAAAGTAGATCCATCTTGAGGATCATCAAAATGCAGAGTAATTCAAGAAGATTTAGGTCCAAGAGAGAGCTGGTGTAGGAAAATGAAGGACTCACTCTCATATCTAGACAAGAAAGACAGTCCTGCCTCATCATCAAGTAGACTTTCATTATGTTAATTTACTTTGCTAGTATTGCTATTTCTCTTGTTCTGGGGACAACAAGTACATCAGATGGATATATGGACCTAGTCCTCAATATCAAGATTGAGGAGGATGTAGAACCATCCCATGATTAGAGTGGCACTTGAAAATGGACATAGCTCAAACCTTGAAGGAAGGATTGTAGTCTCCCAGGTTGATAACTATGATTGAAGAGGCCTCCTATTCAGAGGGCGTGGATTGTCAGTTTGCATGTAACAATAAGATGAGATGCTCTAAGACATGAAGTCTCGAAGAACAATTTGTCCATGCAAGGACCACTCTAGATGACTATTACCCACCATTTTGTGGGTAATATCCCTAGGAGAAAAAATTCCTCCAAGATGGTCCTCAGCCAGTAGCACGCAACCATCAACTAGCTCATTATGGCGTTTCTTCGCCACTTGAGCCAGTCATGTGGTCCCTCCCCAATTTTCCATGATCGTATGTTTGAAGGTGGGTCTCTTGAAGCTAAACTTATGCCTTGTCAATTTGAAATTGAGTCTTGAAGTTTGCTTATCATGGACACTTTAGGGTATGGTTGAATGGGGGGATTCGACGGAAGGAATGGACTAGGTCTGTGCTTTTGTCCCCTATACCCCTTTTAGGACTTAACCTTGGATTCTAGTCTCGTGGACGTCTTTTACTGACCACTTGGTTTCAGGGATGGTATTTCATGGGAAACCCTAATTTTGGTTGTGTGGTCCCGCTCCCTTATCCGCTTACATTACCCCTTTTCCATTCATTATTACCCCATCCATCACTACTCCCACCTGGGTCCACATTCCTCAATCGGCTCCACATAGGGTCAGCTCACCCCTTCCCCTTGCCCACACCTTGGCTCATAGCTTGGAATGAAGCTTGGAGGTTGATGCAAGTAAAAAGAAAGTCAAAAGCATATATGGCCACATTCAACAGGAAAAGTACCACAAAATGCAAAAGATGGTTGGGGAAAAAGCATTTAGCACGTGGGAAAAAACCATTACATGAAGCTCTACCCCATCATCATGGCCATCACCCTGGTTCCAACAGGTTTTATGAACCTTCCTCATCATATAGGAACCCATGATTGTCCCAACCCCTGGTGGGTGACGAACTGCCCCACCTAAAGGGGGGAATTCACTGTTGTTAAAATTGGCAACTAGGGCCAACTTCCACCCTAGGACAGCTCATATGATGGAGATGATTATTGCATTGGATTCCTCTTTCGAAGAGGTACAATTTTGATATAAAGCTCATCTCATCCTGACAAGCATAAATGGAATTATGAATTTATTTCTCTTATGGACAAATTGTCAACATTGGCCACAGTGAAAGGTAGGCTCATGAAGTCCAGTAAATGTGTCTCTTCACCCTCAATGAAGTTTATAAATAGAGGAGACTTTTTCCTCATTTGGACATCACTCATCACATCATCTTCTCTCTCTTATTTGGTTTGAACAGCTTGGAGGTATTTCTCTTCTCTTTGCACATGCGGCAAGTAGCTCTCTCTCTCTTCTTCACATGTGTGGCAGGAGGCCGAGGTTTTCCTGGGAAAAATAGGTCAAAATTTTTAGGGTGTTGACCAACTTTGACTTAGGGTGATTTGACCAGCGTCAATCTCAATTTTTGGGACAAAACTTCGATTTTTTTAGGCCGCATTTATTGGCACGAAAATCGAGAAATTTGGGATAGGTTGACCAGCGTTGACTTTAGATTGACTTCATATTTGACTGCAAAGAATTACAATAGTGTTTCTCTCTCCTTTGACTCGGTTTGACCGATTTGTTTTGGGCTGATTTTGACTCTCCTGGAAGGCCGAATTGGATTGTTGTTGACCGAGCTTATTGGAGGACATTTTGGGCAGCTTTGACCACCGTTGACTTTCTGGTTAGGGCTGCATTATCTGCTGATTTGGCAGATCTGTTTTGGGCTCACATTTATGATATTTTTACTCTCTCTCTCTCTCTCTCTCTCTCTCTCTCTCTCTCTCTCTCTCTCTCTCTCTGTGCTGAACTATTGAAGAATAATAAGAAGATTTGATCAAAGGGTTTCCCCACATTGGGGTTTGTCCCTGGCATTCACCACATCTTGTGTCCTCTTGTCTTGGCTTGTTTTCTGCATATGATTTTATGTTCTATCTACATTTACTGTCAATGCTTATAACTTAATGTGATTGCTACTGGATATAATTGGAATTTGTCATTGGGCTACTAAAGGAATATTGAAGTAAATTGTCTTAAGCATCGAACATACCATTGTTATCTAAAATTAACATGGTATCGGAGCTGAGGTGAAGTCAAAGCCCAAGCAAGAGTGAAGCAAAGCAATCACTATGGGAAGTTGTTGGACAAGGAGTTGGAACTAGTCCCAATAACGACTACACCTTTCTTCAAATTTGAGGACAAGCTTAAGGACAAATCCGACTATCATGCATGGAAGATGACTTTGGATTTGACTTTGGAAGAAAATGATGCCATGGACTATGTCAAAGGAAGAATAGCAAAGCCTCCTTTAAATGCATCTGTTGCTACTCAAACCAAGTACAAGAAAGGTGAAATAAAAGCTAAGAAGATTATTGTTGATTCTATTCATAAGCCTTTGGTTGAATATATTTCTAATTTGGAAACATCTAAAGAGATGTATGAAAGGTCGGTTGGGATGTTCAAAGTGAACAATGCAAATCAAATTCTCTTTCTCAAGAACAAGCTGAAGGATATCAAGATGGATAGAGGTGAATCCATCCAATCCAACTTCATGAGGATCATCGAAATCAAGAATGATCTTCTATCTATTGGAGAAGTCATTGGTGACAGGGAGCTCACTCTTATTGCACTTGGAGGCCTTACAAGAGATTGGGATGTGTTCAACAATACCATTCTCAACAATGATAAGATTATGGGATTTGACAAACTATTGGCCAGATACACTCAAGAAGAAATAAGGATGGTCGAAAGAGACAAGCCCTCAAATGGAAACAATCCTACTGCCTTCTCCACTCATTGTAGAAGAAGGAACAATTTCGGTCCAAGGAATCAAGGACAAGGGTTCAAGCCAGGGTTCAGGCTAGGGTTCAAGGAAGGAAGAAAAGGAAGGTGCTTCAATTGTAACAAGTTTGGCCACTTCGCTAGAGAGTGTCCTCACAAGAAGGATACTCCAAGAGATGATGACAACAATAATAACAACTTCAAGGGCAATGGTAATCGAAGAAACAACAGGTTCAATAACAAGGGAAAGAGGAATGCTCCTACTGCTCGAAATGGAGGTGGTCATCCTCCCAAGAAGTCGAGAAACTCCATGTATGATGAAGCTAATGTTGTAAAGCAAAATGAATTTTATCTTATTTCTGCCCTCTCCACCGCCTCTCCTCCATATACATTCGACCATTGGTTGATTGACAGTGGTGCTCAAGGCACTTCATTGGGTACAAAGAAGCCCTCTCAAACTTGGTTGAAAAGGAGACAAATATGGAGATTATACTTAGGGATAATGCCACTTATCTTGTGAAAGGAATTAGCACTATTACTCTTTACTTAAATCAAGGTCAAACCCTTGACCTACGAGAAGTTTTATATGTACCTAACTTGAAAAAGAACTTGGTTTTTATTTCTGTGATGGAAGACAAAGGTTTTAAGGTGTCATTCATTTATGGGAAGGTTCGTCTTTGGCAAAAGAATCCAAACGATGCATTCACTCTAGAATTCAGGGTTGAAGGTCTCTATCATGTTGGAGGAAGTCCATTCGGAGCAATGGTTTGTGACACTTCTCTTCAATCCGAATTATGGCACCGAAGATTTGCTCACCTTCATTTCAAAGCCTTACCCGATGTAAGGAAGATGGTCACAGGGATGCTCGAATTCAACTTAAATCATGAAAGTGTTTGTGAGGGATGTGAAGCTGGAAAACATACAAGGGAACCATTCCCCTCAAGTGAAACTCAAACCACTAATATTCTTCAATTGGTCCATTTTGATCTATCAAGGATGTTGCCCGTGACATCTTAGGGTGGATATTTCTACTATGTTATTTTTGTGGATGACTTCTCTCGCAAGACATGGATCTATTTCTTAAAGAAGAAGAACAAAGTATTCAAATGGTTCCTCTCCTTCAAAGCCTTGGTTGAGAATCAAAATGGGAAAAAGATCAAAATATTGAGGACCAATAATGGGACCGAATATGAGTCTAATGAATTCAAAGACTATTGTACAGAAGTTGGCATTAAGAGGGAGACTACCATCGCGTATACTCCTGAACAAAATGGTGTTGTCGAAAGGAACAATTGTACTATCATAGAAGCCACCCGGGCTATGCTTCATGATCAACGTCTTCTAAAGTTCTTATGGGGAGGAGCTGCCAACACCATTGTGTATGTCCAAAACCAATGCCCACATCAGGCTTTGAACTTCAAGACACCCAGAGAAGTATTCACCGGTAGGAAACCTGATGTTTCTCATTTTAGAATTTTGTTTGTCCCGTATATTTTTGTATGCCGAAAGAGAAAAGAAAAAAACTAGATGCATTTGGGAAAAAAGGAACATTTGTGGGCTACAGTGAAACTTCGAAGGCATATAGAATCTATGTGCCTGGTTAAAGGGAAGTGGAATTAAGTCATGATGTCACTTTTGATGAAGATATGCACTTAGAAAGATTCGAGATCTTCTTATTCCTAAGAAGGCGAATGATGATGTTGATGCAGAAAATAAGGATGAATCTTCGTCCGATGAATAGATGCCCAATGTTGAAGGTCTAATGGATCCCATTGATCCACCTCCTAGTGAGCCCTCTACTACAAGAAAGAGGCCTTTGTGGCTTAAAGATATTCTTGAAGATGCCGAGAAACACATTGCACTAAGGAGGGGCATTTCGTGGAAGCAAGAAGCCGAATAGGTACCAAGGGTACTTAGTTGCCATGAGTACCATTGTACAATCTAAGCCTTGTACATTCGAAGTCGTCGTGAAGCAACAGGCTTGGAAGGATGCGATGAACCAAGAATATGAATCGATCATGAAAAATGATGTTTGGGATGTGGTTCCTAGACCCAAGGATAAGTTTGTGGTCACTTCAAAATGGCTCTACAAGATCAAATATGGAGCTAATGGAAGTGCTAAGAAATTCAAGGCCAAATTTGTAGCTCGAGGCTTCTCTCAAAAGGAAGGAGCAGACTATGATGAGATATTTGCACCAGTTGTCCGATATACCACCATCCGTTCGATCATATCCCTTGCTGCCTTGCAAGGATGGAACCCTCATCAAATGGATGTCAAAACTGCCTTCTTGCATGGTTCGCTTAAGGAGGAAGTATATGTGGAACAACCCGAGGGGTTTGAGGTTCAAGATCGTGAGACACATGTATGCGGGTTGAAGAAAGCCCTCTATGGGTTGAAGCAAGCCCCTAGGGCTTGGTATGAGAGGATCGATATCTATCTTATGAAGCTGGGATTTACAAGAAGTGATGTTGACCCAAACCTTTACTTCAAGGTTGAAAAGGGCAAACTTCTCATTCTGGTCCTTTATGCGAATGATCTCTTTCTAATAGGTGATGACCCTCTCATTCATCAATGCAAGAGGGAGTTGGATTCCGAGTTCGAAATGAAGGACCTAGGACTGATACATTATTTCCTAGGGTTGGAGGTCTGGCAAAAGCCAGGTGAGATTTTCCTTTCTTAGGGAAAATATATTGTGAAGCTACTTGAGAGATGTGGGATGGTGAAATGCAAGGGGATGGTGGAATGCAAGTCCGTGACTAATCCGACGGAACTCAACTTCAAGAACCTATGAGGAAGTGTTGTTGGGCCCGAATTAGCGAACCCTACTCAGTATTGTCAACTTGTGGGGGCACTGATGTTCTTGGTTAACTCTCGTCCTGACATATGATTCGTTGTGAACACGTTGGGTCAATATATGGTCGAGCCTCATCACATTCATTGGATTGCTGCCAAGAATCTATTGAGATATCTCCGGGGCATAATCCTCTATGGATTGAGATACACTGTCGGGGATTTGAGACTACATGGATACACTGGCAGTGTGGTGGATAGTAAGAGCAGTGTGCTGGATCGTAAGAGCACATCTAGGTGTTGCTTCTCTTTGGGGTCTGCTTCTATATCTTGGATGAGAAGGAAGCAGAAATCGGTTGCACTTAGCATCGCCGAGGTTGAATACATTATTGCAAGTATGGCCTGTTGTGAAGCAGTTTGGTTGAGGAAGCTCTTCAGTGAGCTATTTCAGCACACGTGCTAGATACCACCATGATCTTCTGCGACAACCAAAGTGGGATTTGTTTATCAGAGAATCTTGTGTTCTAGGACCGCTCCAAGCATGATATCAGGTACCACTTTATTCGAGATATGGTACAATGGGGAGCAGTTAGGCTCCATCACATCAGGATAGATGAGCAGGTTGCCAATATTCTCACGAAGCCTCTTTGGAAGGTCAAATTCTAAACCTTCCGAGAGAGACTTGAAGTCGTGGAATGACCCTCTTATGAGGGTCTCATATGAGTTGAACACGAAGCTTTGGGAGCTCCTAGGGGCGTGGGGTACTTCTTGGACCTAGTTATGAGTGACCATAGGGTGAGTGGTTCACCTTCCGCTAGTAGTGCGCTGGATACAGGGTGAGTGGTTCATCTTCCCCTAGTAGTGCGCTAGATACAGGGTGAGTGGTTCACCTTCCCCTAGTAGTGCATTGGATACAGGATGAGTGATTCACCTTCCCCTATGATACCCCATTATGGTTGACATGTGTGTAGGGTGAGTGGTTCACCTTCCCCAAACTAGACACATGTATGTAGGGTGAGTGGTTCACCTTCCACTACAATTGACATATGCATACGATGAGTGGTTCACCTTTTCCTATGGCATATGAGCAGGATGAGTGGTTCACCTTCTCATGTTGTTGCCCTGACACACATCCTACCCATAGAGTCCGGGACTCACGGGAAGTACCTCTCATCTGGCCAATGAGTTGGGAAAAGTGATAGGGGCCATAGCACTATCAATGGACGCATCGTGTACTGTTGTACTCCCTATGACTAGGATGCATGGTGTTCAACAACTTGATCTGGGACCAAGCACTGACTTTAGTCAATGGAGAGTGGTATGATACACTCTCGATAATTTCTTCTTCATTATTACTTCATGGTTCAGCAGAGAAAAGCAAGGCAGTGATGGCAGGGATGGTTCAGGATGACAAGTTGGCATAATGATGGATTGGTGGGTGGAATTCTCCCTAGTTGAGAGGGAGTGTTAAAATTGGCAAGTAGGGCCAACTTCCACCTTAGGATAGCTCATATGATGGAGATGATTATTGCATTGGATTCCTTTTTTGGAGAAGTACAATTTTGATATAAAGGTCATCTCATTCTGACAAGCATAAAATGTAATTATGAATTTTATTTCTCTTATGGACAAATTGTCAAGGTCGGCCACAATCAAATGTAGGCTCATCAAGCCCAATAGATGTGTCTCTTATCCCTCAACCAAGCGTATAAATAGGGTAGACCTTTTCCTCATTTGGACATCACTCATCACATCATCTTCTCTCACTTATTTGGTTCGAACAGCTTGGATGTTTTTCTCTTTCTTCGCACGTGTGGCAGGCATCTCTCTCTCTCTCTTCTTCACACGTGTGGCAGGAGGACGAGCTTTCTAGGCAAAGCAGGTCGAAGTTTTTAGGGCGTTGACCAGTGTTGACTTAAGGTGATTTGAACAACATTGACCTTGGTTTTTGGGCCAGAAGTTTGATTTTTCCAAGCTGCATTTATATGCACAAAAATCGAGAAGTTTGGGACAGGTTGACTAGCATTAACTTCAGGTTAACTTCAGATTTGACTGCTGAAATTTACAACAGTGCTTCTCTCTTTGTTGATTGGGTTTGACCGATTGTTTTTGTGTTGATTTTGACTCTCCTAGAAGGCTAAATTGGACCACTATTGACTGAGTTGATTGAAGGACATTTTGGGCAGCTTTGACCACCGTTGACTTTCTAGTTAGGGTTGCATTATCTGCAGATTGGTCTGTTGATTTGGTAGATCTATTTTGGGCTCACATTTATGATATTTGTACTCTCACTTTTTGTTGAACTATTGAAGAATAATAAGAAGATTTGATTAAAGGGTTTCCCCACATTGGGGTTTGTCCCTGGCATCCACCACATCTTGTGTCCTGTTGCCTTGGCTTGTTTTTTGCGTATGATTTGATGTTCTATCTGCATTTACTGTCAATGTTTATAAGTTAATGTGATTTCTACTGGGTATAATTGGAATTTGTCATTGGGTTGCTAAAGGAACATTGAAGTAAATTGTCTTAAGCATAGAACATATCATTTTTATCTAAAATTAACAACTGTTGTATATTATACATCATGCTCTAGCCCTTTGAGCCCCGAGCAGTTAATCAAAGAAAATCATAAAAAGGCAAAAGGCATATAAAGAAGGGTGGAAAAATCAAGGTTGGGGCACCTCATGTACCACAATTGCTCCCTCCTACACCTTATAAACCCAAGTGTGGGCTTCCCTCTTATTAGCTACTCCTATGCCCCAGCATGTGACCCAGGGCTACCTCCTCTCATTCCCTACCTCATTCACCTATCTGCCACATGCCACCAACTTTTGATGGATGTACCTTGACTATATTATCCCCTTTAGAAGCAAAAACCACCGAATAGGGTACTTGGTTAACCCCATTGGGATTTTAGGAGACATTGGCACACCCAAAGCCCATTATGGAAGGGTAGACCATGATGAAGTCCCCACCTATGGTCCATGATTAGGTAAGCTCATTCACTCGATTTCTCTAATGACTTGTTGTATTGGAAGCCTACGGGATGCATTGGATCTTATGCAAGATTGCAAATGGTTTCCATTTAGGGTTTGGTGTCCCTATACGGGTTCTTAATCCTCCAGAGGGCTACATTGGCACATATAGGGTGAGTGTTGACAGCCATGTTCCTCCATAGCAGCAGATTGCACTTCATGGATCCCCACAGCCATTCAGAGATTGCTCGTGGTTTACTTATAGGACGAGGAGGACGCACCTGATCCATCATGCCCAACTGACCACAAATCCACACCACACACTTGGCAAATGATCCAGAACTTCTACGATGATGTGGCATCTCTTACATTAGCCCTTGAGGGAAACCTACAAGCATCTTTGACTTGTTTGGAGACCCATGACGACACTTGTGTGCCCCCACAGTCATTTGGAGCACCACAGTTTATTACAAGGGGTCAACACCTTGTCCACTGCTTTTGACGGTCCTATTCCTCATTATGGCACCCATGGACCTCATCAGGCCTCTTAGAGCACCCTACAACATACATAGATTATTATTTGTCCTCTTGAAAGGCTTATCTTTTCATTTGTGAGCTAGTTTGGTGGGGTTGTCACCAAAGTTATAGCATTTGCACATTATTTTATTTTTAGGGGCTAATGTAGGCTCATTAGCTAAATTGAACTCCTAATTGATGTATAAATAGGAGTTAGGTGGAATCATTTTTATAATCACTTGACTTGGGATCTCTCTATCTTTAGAGAATTTCGCACTTTTTCCTTGGAGGACTCTTTTGGATGATGGATGAATTTTGAGGTATGGATTTGGGCTACTTCTATCTTAGAGTTTCTTATTTGCAAATGTGATGCTGGTTCGATATACTCTCTAACATTGTAAGTGCAAATTTAACGTTATTTTTCTTGTTGTTGCATACATTTGAACTTCGCTATAATTAGGGCTAATTGTTGCATGTATGAAATGTGGAATTATGTGTCTATTTAGCTTATTCTTTGTATGGGCCATTGTTAGATGAATGAAATCTCCTAGAGATCGTGTTATCGTGATAAGATTGCACCATTTGTATGAAGTATAAATTCTTGAAAGTCACTTTTCTTCTCTTTCCTCTAACATTGGACGAAGTTGACTTTTGGAGCCTCCTTGAAGAAGAAACCAAATGTTTCTTCATTATTATCTTTAAATCCATATCCCCAAGTGAATCATGCACTGGTCCCTCGAAAGAGTGATCATTTTAACCCTCTTTTATCCCTTTTCCCCTTCTCCCTAGGTCTAGCCTCATTAGGTCACCTAGGGCATCAATTTCCCGGGAAACTAGCCACAAGGAAACTTCGATCTCCTAGATACAATTGCGTTGGTGGGTCCCCTTGCTCTCCTCCAAATTTGAAGCAATCTTGACAGTGGAATCTCTAGATACCTCAAGCCCTAGCTCTAGGATCAAGTTTTGCCTAGGGTTCCCAAGGCTAGAACCTAGTAGGATCAATTTGACATCTTTGGAAGAAAATTCTTGGTTGATCCTTTCCCCTCATCTTGGCCAGGTTAAGAACATCATTGGTTGCCTAAATTCATCCCCATAACCGGGGCTGGGTCCACTTGGCCTTGTGTGGTCCCATTCTTCACCAAAGCCTATTTATCAAGGACTACTCGAAAATCCAAGTTCTCAAAAGGATTTTAGGGATTTGAGAACCTCCTTCATAGGTCACACCCTTCTATCTCAACCCTCTAATCATCATCTCCTCTCCCTAGAGAATCAAGTCCCTTGCTCAAAAGGCAAGCAAGTCCCACTCTTCATTTTATCCTAGGGAAAGGGTTTCTAAGGTCACTTCACACCCCTTCATTGATCTATACCTTATAAGTGACTTCCTAACTATTGGGTCTCCTCCTGATCCAAAATGGATTTTGGATAGACTTCTAAGTCTAAGTGTTCCTCACAGAGGAAAATGAAAATCTAATGATGCTCTTGGAAATAGTCTCATTGCGTAGATCTTTTCATTCTGAATCTACTGCAATTTGAATGGGCTAAAGCGGACCTCAGATGCAGAAGTTATCACAGAAAGAAGTTGCCCTTTGTTCTTTGAAAAAGAGGCAAAATCTTCAAAAAAATGGCCTAAAAGGCTTTACAAAGGAAAATCGCATCGGAATGGTCCAAGAGGCGGACTTAAAGCAGAGGCAGAAGAGACCCCCGATTACCGATCCTCGACATATCGGTTCGGAGGCAAGCATATGCAAATAATATAATGAAAGGACCCCAGGCCGATGCGACATTGCGATCGCTGATAGCGGCGTCAGCGGATCGGCGTCGGCGGATCGGCGTCGGCGGATCAGCGTCGACGATGCTATGAGATAAGGGAAGGAACCCCGGGACTATGTGAAATGCAATTGCCAATCCGCGGCATGTGATCTCAGCCGTCGAATCAGAAATGAGATCAACGACCAGGATTAAATCAGCAGTCGGGAGATCAACGATCCCCGACACAAAGGGCTGATGCGATAGCGATATGCGATGCGATCTAGATCGTCCGATCAGCGATCAGATCAACGGTCCAGATTAAATCGGCGATCCCTGTTAGCAAGGCTAATGCAATTGCAATAAGAAATAAGGGTCAGACCCGATCGGGATTATAAGCCCGATTACATTAAATTTGAAATGTGGGGTTTTTGGATTTTTTGTGTATTAGTGCCTTTCTGCTATAAAAACTGAAATACAAAGGAAACAACCCGAAGCGATAAAGTCGGACCCGAAAGGTTTAAAGATGCGGCTTTGGGTTATTTGAGTTCTGTGGTAAGCGGGATTTCGGGCAGGCCTCAGGCGGTAAGTGGTATTGGATGGGCTCCGCCTGAACCCATACACTGGCCGACACGTGGCATGGCGCAGGAGAGAGAAAAGCGTCTTTTCGGGCGGGTAACCTCCCTGCACTTAAGGCACCCAAAACGGACTGTCAGTCGTTGGATCGGAGATCACGCAAATCAATGGTGGGCTTGCGATAACCATAAATGGTGGACGTGAAAGGGTTTATAGGGGTGATTTCATAATGTTTGAAGTCTGGATTTCATGCCCAATAGTGTATTTTCAGAAAAATCTCTGTGTATTGGATTTTTCTCCATTTTCGGGTTTTCGCCTCAGGGAAGCCCCGAATCCTCTGTAACAGCCCCTGATCACTGTGCCACGCTGCAAGCGAGCATTTTTGCAGACAATGATGCGTTTGAAAGCCACAGGGCCGCAGAGCCAGATGGCCAATCGAACAGACAACGCGTAGGGAATCCATAGGGCCACAGAGGCATGATAACACGCAGAGAAACAACAGGGGAAGCCGGAGAGCCAGGAAAATGCCTCAAAGGAGCCAGAAGGCCCAATTGACAGGGGTTGGCGAGAGCTGGAGGTCGCTGAAGGGGAATTGAGAAAGCGATAATCCCAGAGAGCACGATTGACAGAAAACAAAGCTACTAAAGGTCGTTGGAAGGTTGCAAAAGGTTGCTTGGAGGTCAAGCGAACCATTGATGCACACAGAGGCTGAGAGAGAGCTCAGAGAAGCCAGAGACAGAGCCAGAGCCAGAGCCAGAAAGCCGAGAGCTTCAAAGCCAGGCATGAGATGGTGTTCTAAGCCCATTGTGTTCTGTGTAAACCAGTGGAGTTGAGGATGGAGCTTGTAAAAGAACTGCTGCCATAATCCCAGAAAGCCTAGTCAAGTTGACTAGAGCTCAAGGAGACGTAGCCCAAGAGTTTTGGGTGAACTCCAAATTAATATTGTTGTTATGTGTGTTGTTTTGTTTATGCATCTTGCTGCTACGCGTGTGTTGCTTATTTGCTGCTTTACTTACTGTCATATGTATTTTATACCAGCATAAGCAAGTGAACTTACAACACATAACAGTTTTAAAACAAATATAAGCATATACCTATGTTCAAGCACATTATTAATTCCACATTGGTTAATCAATAAATCTTGGAAATATTTATGCTTTGGAAGTGGGAGAGGTGATTGTAAGATTAACAAGAAGCTTTTAGTGCCCCATTTTCAAATCACCTCCCATCGGTAAAAGTCTGTAAAGAGCAGGGAGTCTTAGTTGTGGTGGCAGTGGACTAAGACTCCATCGTTGTCCTTGCCCTAACAGTTGTCCTCATAGGAACCCCTTTTAGGTCCCCTACGAGTTTGAGTGATAATAATGACAAAGATGCAACAGTGTCAAATGCTTCCATGATAGAAAGTTCAACAGTGATAATGAATGTGCTTTGAGAGGGAAAGGAATATGTTAAGATCCTAGCACCTACTGTCAGATACACTACTATCAAATCTATATGAAGTTGGCTTCCTCCATAATACTTAAGGAAGAAGCATACTTGGGGCTACCTCAAGGCCTTGAGGTGAATGAGTAAGAGACTCATGATTAGGAATTGAAGCAAGTCCTCTAGGTTGGGTATACTTGGATTAATGGACGTTTGATGCGAACACCAACCTCTCTTCTCTCTTCAGGGTTGAAGGTATGTTTTTTTGATATTTGATTTTACATGCTAAAAATTTATTTCTAACAAGATCAAATCATCTCATTGTTCAACCCACGATGATCCACTTCTCGAGATTAGAAGTGTAACAAAGAGATGATGAGGACTTCCTTCTCAAGGAAAGTATGCTCATTAGAGGAAATTTCAGCCTAAAAGTGCCCATGAAATTTTCACGTAACTTCCATGCCATAATATGCAAACCAATCAAAACCCTTTAAATTCAAAAAGAGGTACATTTCCTAAATAATTTTAAATCGTCTATTTTGGGTATCTATGAAATATTTAATTATTAATTTGGATATCGGTGAAATGTTTTTTTATTAATTTGGGTATTCGTGCAATATTTTATTAATGTTATTTACCTACTTTACCCATATGAATTAGAATATCGAAAAAATATTAATGCAATGTAAATCTTCATATTATTGAAAAAATATAAATTAAAAATGCAGGCCCATTTGACATTAATAACCATGCGCAAAAAACACAAAAAAGAAGTTAAATATAAAATATATATATATAGACAATTAAATATAAAATATAAATATAGGCAATTATAGCTAAATAGCTAAAAATAAAATACAATTATAGTTAAATAGTGAAAAAAGTAATTAAATATAAAATATAAAATAGTTAAATAGTTAAAAAACATATTCTGA
>APFE031658837.1:181599-210440 GCA_000404065.3 Pinus taeda | reverse complement strand
TCTACATGGAATTTTTTTATTAATTTCTTAAATGTTCCTTAGGAGGCCAATTTTTTGCTGAAATTTCCTCTAATGTTCATAAACTTGGCATGATGGATTACACTAAAGCAGTTGACATACTCCTCTTGAGATCCAGATTTTATGGATTTTATGATGAGTAGGCAGCCAGATGGATCCTTGCTTTGTAGCATATACCCTAAGCCAAATAGAGCCCGGACATGCATATTCAGATATTGCAGAGTTGGTAATAAGATACCTTCATGATATAGTCAGTCATGGATTGAGATATTATTGTGACTGGAGAGATATGCTAATGCCAAGTGAACCAGGAGTGTTGTGAACAGGAAGAACACATTGACGTCTTGCTTCAGAATGGTCTTGCCTTAATTTCTTGGATGAACAGGTAGCAGACTTCCATTGCACTCAGTCCAAGAAGTGGTTGATCATATGGTGAGCAATGCGGCTTTTGATGAAGCATTGAGGCTCCAACATAGAGAGAGTGATGAGGCTCTAGCACAAAGGGAGTAGCGAGGCTCAGACCATGATTTGATGTGGAATTGAAACAATGAGGCTTCAACAGATGAGGAGGTTGCAGACATTCTCACCCAGTCATTGAATTCTTCCAAGAGCAGCTTGGAGTGCAAGAGAATGTGTCCTTCCATTAAGCATATGCCTTCCAACTCTTTATGACTAAGCATGGACTTGGTGAAGGGGGATGTGCAGCAAGGCTTTCCCTCCCTGAGAGGGAAAACTGTTGATCGAGAACACTAAGTTATGCTCAGGCTCCCAATCTTTTAACTAGCCATGGACTTAGTGAGGGGAGAAGAGCAAGAGAGCTCCTGAGTGTGAGGGTACTCCTTGAAGCCATGTCCTTGGCTGAGTACATGCCCCAATATGCGTCCTACCCACAAGCCACCTCGAGTCATTACCAACCAAGGGCCATGTTGAGGTCATTAAGTTTGCCAGGATTGCCACCCATTTGGCTAGTGGGTGAAGAGACTTAGGTGTGTGTAATCTTTACGTAATGGCCAACGCACCTACCATGGACTCAATTATGGTAAATTGATCTCCCCTAAGTATTGAATGCAAGTGTTATACCACTTGATCGATGAGGATCAAGTTGGAAGAGGGTCAGTCAGTGGAAGTAGGGTTTGGATGATCTCTACCAAGGTCATTTATGATTTCCATGGACATGGTTGTGGTAGATTGATCTCCCCTATTGTCATGTTGATCATTATTCTTCTTCTTTGGATCGATTCATCATTGTTCAGTTGAGATGAGGTCATGGAGCTTGACTTGGAGACCAGTAGGGTGTGTGTGAACTTTACCAAGGTCATGTTGAATTTCCACGACCTTGGTCTCTAAGATAGAATCTTAGATCACAGACGTTACCAAACCAAGAATCTAAACAATGCTACTTTGCACAATGGAATATAAACAATAGTAAATCACACATGCACAAATATAGACAACCTTTTACATAATATTGTACAAATATGTACAACAACCCAATCTTCGTTATATTAAACCAACTGAGTAATACAACAGTCTAGCTAGGGCTCTCGTACTAGGGATAATGGCCCTCAAATATCCAATGGTACGAGAATACAAGATACAATGACAATCTCATTGCTCTAGTGCACAACCACAGCCTCTATGTCGTATTGCGACCTGTCAGTCTTTTGCTCCTGATCTGCAGCAACACAACTTTGCCTCTATCAATGAATCAAGTCCATCTACCCACTAAACACGATTCCACCTACTCTCACGTTGATCGTGAGTCCATCTACACATCGAGACTCCATTTGTGAACAACTCCCTCTGTCAATTGTTGCTCTTCAGCTACACAAAGTCTTCTTCCCACTATAGCCTTCCACTGCTGCTATATGAGGGCTAACATAGGGCAAGAGGGTTGCCACTTATCACTATTGCAACTCTCTTCTCCAACAATGAACAACGGTTGATCCAATCCGCTCCTCTAGGTTGGCCAATCCTTTAGCTACAAAACCGCCTCTCCTTGTGGTCACTTTAGTCCATCAAAGTGCCACATAGGCCATCAATCCTTCACCCAACTCACAGTCATCCAAGTCTGTTGTTCTAGGGCTACTCTTGGGTCACCAACACGCAGCCCTCCACCAATCCAAAGGCACCCAAAACATTTGTCCACACTAGGACTCCATCCCTAGCATCAAACTCAACATGAATTTATCAACTGATACATACCTTCATGTGTTGAATATTGTTGTTGTGATCATGGTCTGGTTAGGGCACAATGGAACTCCACGTCAGCCCTCACAATTTTCCACCTGAGCTCCTTCAAAACCACGAACTAGCTTCCTCTATCTCCTGTACACATTTGTTGCTCCTTATGCTATTAACTAGCCCCAAAACCACCCTTACGGAGCTTTGATTAGGGTAGAGTAAGGCTTGTGGCCTACTCTCATTTCCTGCCTAAACTGCAGCCTCCTGTACAAGAGAGAAAACTCTTCTAAACCACAAAGACAAGCTCCTCTAATCTGCCCAGAATTGCGGTTGCCTTTTCTGCTCAAAATTCGAACCTGCAGAGACATATTCTCCACCCAAATCATGCACTAATTTGTCCTCAACCAGCGGTTGTCCTCCTATAGCAGCTCGGTCCTCTCACAAGGGAAATCTCACAACAAAAACAGACCCAACCACATTTTTTCCTCCTTCTCTTGAGCTCGGTTGCCTCTGCGATAAACTGCCAATGTGATGATGCTCTTAGATGGTTGAAATGACTTCACATCACCTTGTATTTATACTCTTTACAACGGCTCCACAAATTCTTAAAGAGACATGTCTTTTGGACATTTTTACTTCAAACCAACATGACTTGCATGTCCAAAAACCCAACATTATCTTCAAAAATTCATATATCATCAAGGACAACTCAAATTTTGATGATTCTCGATGTGTTGGATTCTTCTCATCGTCCTCTATCATCTTAATCCACCACGTCCAAAATGCTCCATGGTTTTAGCCCAAACATCAATGGGTGCAAAACCCCAACCTTGGGTTCCAAGCCAACAAATGACTTTTGTGGTGCTCCAACCTCCAAACCTCGAACCCTAGGGCTTCGAGTAGCTCCCAAGCTATTAAAAATCAAAACTCCCTCTTAGCAAGGGAGGTACTTCCAAGACTAGGAAGTAGATCATCATCATCATCACTACTTGCAACACTCGCCCAACTCCTTGCGCTCACAACTACTGCAATCCCTATACTATGAACTACGTCTCTCTCGGAAGTGTTGCTATCACTGGAAGCATCATGCTTCTTCTTCTTATCCTGTATCATTTTCCAATCCCTCCATGATTCCTTCTTGGCATTTGTAGAAGCACCCTTGCTCCCCACTAACCACGCGCTTTCCCAGGGCTGCAAAGTCTCCCTCTGAACTTGCAAACTCCCTCTAGAACTCGATTCCCCCTAAGCCTCCGGAACCTAGACCTTCTTCTTTGGAACTTGCATCTGTACCTCTAAAGCTTGTACCTGCAACTGCTTCTCTGGAACCTGCACCTGGTCCTCTTGCTTCTTCTTCCCATGATCCATAGGCCTGCCCATCAGCCTATATCGACCATGCTCTCTAAATCCAAGCACAATACCTGCAGAGCTAAAGCCTCGAGGTCTAAGTCTTGCCTTCCCATCCTGGAATAAGACCTCAAACCCCTTCTTCTCGATCATTGAGACAAATATCATGCTATACTTGAGTCCTGGTACAAACAGTACATCCTGGACCTGCATCACTCGTCCTAATTCCATCCTGAAAGGCACAATTCTCGATCCTCGAATCTCCTTCTGACTCTTGTCGCCCAACACCATGTGCAACTTCAAGTCCCACTCAGCTAGAGTCTCAAAAGCCTCTTGTGACACTATCATATGTTTCGACGCACCACTGTCCATGTACTATCCATCCTCATCGATAATACCCTATGAGAAATGAGAGATCATAGCAAAGTCCTCCTCCAATCTTCTGGTGAGAGCATCTATCTCAGCAAAAGTGGCAACACCGGCGACCTACTTCCCTTTCTTCTTCTCGTCATCTCCTGTCTTCTTCTTCATCTAACATCTCGACAAAAAATGACCCATCTCGCCATAGTTGAAACACTTGATCTTACTCAAGTCCTTCTGCTTACCCTTCATTCGTGCTGCAAATGCCATGTCATCATCTGATGCCTTCTTCTTCGGATTAAAATCCTCATCTCGCAACTCTTCTTAAATGAAGTCGTCCCACAGCCTATTCCAATCTGGTAACTTGTCCCCGGCAATGATCCCCTTGATGAATGGCTTCCACTCTAGAGTAAACCCTTTCAAGGCAATCCTCCGCATATTAGAATTTGAAATAGTGACACAGACGACAACAAGCACATCATTGACCTAAAACAAGCTCGTCAAATACGAAATCACTCCACCCTGCAACATCTTGGTGGACTTCAACTTGTCTTCCAATACCAGTACTCGGTTCTCGTTCTTATTCTAGAACAAATTCTGAAGAGCCATCCACATCTCATGAACATAGTTCTTACCGGACAAATGTGGTATTAGGGAGTCCTTCACACCATCTAGGATGATCAATATGGCCTTCGTATCCAATTCTTCCTACACTTCCAGCTCCTTGGGGTCATTCAGATTCTTGATGGCTTTCTTGGCAAACTTCCAGATCCTGTTGACCTATAAGACCAACTTGATCCTTTGCTTCCATGGACTATAGTTGGAGAACCCTTCCAACCTGTCCTCATACCGAAGACCAGCTTACAACTTCGACATTGTAATGAGCCCTTCACCTACAACGTGACCAACTGCCTCTTAAGTTGTACTTTGTTGGGCACCGTTTGATTCATTGTCTCTCAAAATAGCTCAAACACGCTCTGATACCACGTTGAATTTCCACGACCCTGGTGTCTAGGATAGAATCTTAGATCACTGACGCTACCAACCCAAGAATCTCAATAAATCTACTTTGCACAGCGGAATATAAACAACAGTATATCACACATGCACAAATATAGACAACTATTTACAAAATATTGTACAAATATGTACAACAACCCAATCTTTCTTCGTTATATTAAACCAACTAAGTAATACAACAGTCTAGGGCTCCTGTACTAGGTATAATCACCCTCAAATATCCAATGGTACAAGAATACAAGATACAATGACAATCTCACAGCTCTAGTGCACAATCACAACCTCTATATCGTATCTCGTCATGTCGGTCCTTCGTACCGGATTTGCAGCAATACAACTCTGCCTCTAACAATGACACAAGTCCATCTGCCCATTGAACACGACTCCACTTGCTCTCACGTTAATCATAAGTCCATCTACACATCAACACATCGAGACTTTGTTTAAGTTGTTCACAACTCCGTTTGTGAACTCCCTCTGCCCATTGTTGCTCCTCAGCTACACAAGGCCTTCTTCCCACTATAGCCTTCCATTGTTGCTATATGAAGGCTAACATAGGGAAGGAGGGCTACCACCTATCATTGTTGCAAGTCTCTTCTACAACACTAAACATGGGCTGATCCAATCTGCTCCTCTAGGTTGGGCAATCCTTGAGCTACAAAACTACATCTCCTAGTGGTCACTTTAGTCCATCAAAGTGTCACATAGGCCATCAATCCTTCACCCAACTCACAATCATCCTAGTTTGTTGTTCTAGTGCTACTCTTGGGTCACCACCACACTGCCCTCCACCAGTCCAAAGGCACCCAATACATTTGTCCACACTAGGACTCCATCCCTAGCATCAACTCAACATGAATTTATTAACCGATACATACCTTCATGGGCTGAATATTGTTGTTGTGACTATGGTCAGGTTAGGGCACAATGGAACTCCACTTTGGTCCTCCCAATCTTCCACCTAAGCTCCTTCACAACTGTCGCCTAGCTTCCTCTATCTCTTGTACACATTTGTTGCTCCTTCAGCTATTAACCAGCCCTAAAACTACCCTTACAAAGCTTTGTTTAGGGCAAAGTAAGGCCTGCAGCCTACTCTCTTTTCCTAACTAAACTACGGTCTCCTGTAGAGTAGACAAAACTCTCCTAAACCACACGAAAAACCTCCTCTAATCTGCCCAAAATTGTGACTACCTTTTCTACTCAGAATTCAGACCTACAGAGACTTATTCTCCACCCAAATCATGCACTAATTTGTCCTCAACCAGCGGTTGTCCTCGTGTAGCAGCTCAGTCCTCTCACAAAGCATGTTGAAAAATGTAACTAGGTTCATTCTTCATAAAATGTATTTGTCAAAAGAATTTTTATTATTGTTACAATGACTTATTAAAGCATGGGCTTCATGCTTGGGTCATCATTTATTAGTCAACGTCCCCATTGAGGACTTCTATGATTAATAAAGAGTCAATAGAGTCATTGTATATTTTATGAGACCCTTCTTGGGCTTTCAAACGATGTAAAAATAATTATTTTTGAGTCAAAAATAAATTATGTAACCTCCACACAAAGTCAACCTCAAGAAGATCAAGTCGGCCTCAAGGAAGGCAATTTGACCTCAAGGAAGGCTATATATACAAGGCTATTCAACTTCATTTGAGGATCTATCTCTCTCAAGCATAGTTCGATCTTTGGAAACTGGAAGTTGGTAAGAAGTGTGAAGTTGAAGGAAGGGTCCAAGAAGAGTGTGAGTTTGGTCTAGGTGAAGGAGAAGAAGAAAATCAAAATTTTGGTGCCTCTCTCTCTCTCTCTCTCTCTCTCTCTCTCTTTTGTGGGCTAGTTTAGGAGATCGAAGTCTCCTAGTCTAGGTCGAAGTTGTTGCTGATGCCCGAAGCTGCCAAGTCGAAGTTCTAGGGTCGAAGTGTTGTTGCTGCTAGGTCAAAGGTTGGATCGAAGGAGAGGCTAGCTTGGTGTTGAGGAGGTCTTTGTCTAGGTAGAAGAGTCTCAAGGAAAACTATTGAAAGAAGAGAATTTTGAATGGGTTTTCCCCTAGATAGGGGTTTTTCCTTGGCAGAGTGCCTAGATCTTGTGTCTTGTGATTTTGTGATCTTCGTGCACACATAATTTGGTAATTGCTTGATGAAAGATAATATAACAAATAAGTAAAATAAGCCAACACAATTCACAAGTAACTATCAAGAAAGAAAAATCTTAATCCTACTAGCATTGATTTCTCAACAAAACAGGCCCAATCACACTCTGCCCTCCTTCTCTTGAGCTCGCCTGCCTCTGAGATAAATTTCCAATGAGATCATGCTCTTGGATGGTTGTAATGACTTCACATCACCTTGTATTTATACTCTTTAAAAGGGCTCCATGAATTCTTAAAGAGACGTGTCTTTAGGACATATTTACTTCAAGCCTACATGACTTGCATGTCCAAAAACCCAACATTATCTTAAAAAATTCATATCTCATCAAGGACAACTCGGATTTCGATGATTCTCGATGCGTTGGATTCTTCTCATCGTCCTCTATCATCTTAATCCATCACATGTCCAAAATGCTCCATGGTTTTGACCCAAACATCGATGGGTGCAAAACCCCAACCTTGGGCTTGGTGTACTTCCCAAGCTATCAAAAATAAATAGGTCATTTATGACTGCCATGGACATGGTTGTGGTAAATTGATATTCCCTATTGTTGGATGTGGATTATTCTTCTTCTATGAGATGATATGATATTAGATGAGGTTCTCTTATATCAAGACATGTACATCCAAGATGAAACACATGATGCAGCCAAAAAATCCTTACTGAGAGGGAGTGTTAAAATTGGGGTAACTTTGGGATGAATTTCCCCACAAGAAATCTAATTACCCCAAAGAGAAGCCCAGCTTCCCCCAAGGAAAAACCATCTTGCCTCAAGAATGAATTCAAACTAGATGAAGGAAAATTTATTATTGATGCGTTCAAATCAGCATGACACTCTCTCATTATTATTTGATCATTTATTTGGGCAAGCAATCTCCAAGGCATTTATTAGCAAATTCAATTTATATTTTCCCTTCATATTTATAAGTTGGCCTCACAAATTTCAAGTCGGCTTGCCCCAAAGGTCATGACTCTTCATATGTGGAAACAGCTATAAATTAGCACCTATACTCCCCCATTTGCAATTCAATTCGGACTTCTTCATGGCATTTATCTGTGGCATATGCGAGGCATCTTTGCGGCCTATTCTGGCATATTTTGCAGCCTATCCTCGTGGAACATTTGTGGCCTGATGCGTTCTATCTCTTTCCCTATATGTGGCCCTCTTCTGTAAATGTTCTACGGCCTAACATGACCAAATCTCTGCAGCCTATTATTGCATATCTCTGCGGTCTTTTATGGCAATATCTGCAGCCTATTATGGCATATCTCTGCAGCTTACTATGGCATATCTCTACAGCCTATCTCGACATATTTTTGTGGCGTACGATGGCAATCTTGTGCAACCTACTTTTGTCCTATTGCGGTCTTTTGGTGGCATCTTAAGCGGCCCTTCTCTAAGGTTTTATTTGGCATATCTCAACCCCTATCTATCGCTTTCCTTTGTGGAAATACGCACTCTTTCCATGTAAGTATATGCAACATTCTAGCCCTAATTATATGCAGCGTTTCTCTGCGTATATGAAGATTGTTCTAGCATGGTTGAAAGCAGTTCTTTAGAATAATTTGGTGTGGCCCTAGTGGCCCTAACCCTCTGCAATTTGGGTGTTATTTGAGTGCCCTTCAAGGAAGTCTTTATGAGGTCTATTAAGAGAACATTGAGACCTACTTGTACCCTAATCTTTTGTGTTTGGTAGTGATGCATAGCAGTGATTCTTGTGATGTATGGTAGTAGTTCTTGAGATATATGGCAGTGACTCTTGACAGTAATATATGCTTGTAACTCTTGTGATATATAACAATGATGTACGGCAATGGTTCTTGATTGTGATGATACAGTTGCTCTTGCAAGTGATGTATGGTAGTGACACTTGATCTTGTGACAATTAAGAATGGCAGTGATATTTTGACAGTGATGAATGGTTGTCATGCATGGCTATAATATCTGTTCTTATGAAAATGATGATGACAGTGATGAAAGACAAGATGTATGGCGTGATTACCTATGCTTATAATAGTAACATATGGTAGTGACACCTTTGGTTATGACAGCGATACATGGCAGTGATACTTATGCTTATGACAATGATATGTATGGCAGTGATTCCTATACTTCTAACAGTGATACTTAGACAAAGATTCTTGTTCCTATAACAGTGATGTTTGGGTTGTCATTTGTGCTCCTTGTATGTTACTTGAGAATGAGATATATGCTAATTACAGTGATATGGAGGCATCCCTATCACAGGTCTTGTGGAGAATCCTATATGATCCATGGTTGGCCCTAGGAGGCCTAATGTGTTTGATGTTGAAAAACTTGTCTCATTATATTTGTGCATTATATCTCAGCTGAACATTTGATGAATATCTAAAGAAGAAGAAGAATCGAATTTTGGGTTTTCCCCCTTGTGGGGTTTTGCCCTGGTCTCCGACCAAAATCCTAGTGTCTCTATTGTGTATGCTTTTCTTTTGATTTTCCTTACAGCTCTACTACATTGATGTTATTGTTCTCTCTATATAATTGCTTGTGATGAAATGGATGAATGTAAAGTGTAAATTGTTGAAGAGATTTGAAAATGCAATTATCTACAACAAAAAACAAACTATCCCTAAAATTAACATGTTTGTGTTAGTTTGTGCAAATATATTTGGACATATTTACTTGCTATACTGTGATGTGTTGACGTTTCTACAATATGAACAGTAGAAACCAATTCTTTGATCTGATAATTACTTCCTAAGTTCCTAATGATCTTTAATAGAAAACCTCAACAACAATGCAACAAAAACAATAAGATCATAAAGAGACAACCATGGACAATAGAGACAACAAAATTTTCCTTGGGCAACCAAAATTTGGGAGAGAACCCAACAACTCTTCTTCTAACAGAAATTTTCTTCAGCAAGGTTTACAAATCTAAATTGTTTAGAAATTTGTGCCAAAAATCCAAGTAGTCAAATTTGTCCTCTATCTACTCTTATGTGTAGCTAATATAGAGGAGAGATGATGATGAATGAGCGATCAAATGAAGTTTCACATCAACTATATATATACAAGTTGAATGGGTGCATTTACCCCAAGGGACACACCCTTTCATGGTGGGCTGACTTGTCCCTTTTGAGCCTATATGAAACCCAAAAATAAAATTTCTTTTATTTTAATTTTCGTAATTCTTCTAGACCAACTTAGTGTTGATTTTTCAGTGCAATTTAGACAAGCATACTTTTTTGTTCCAGATAATTACTTCCTATTCATACAATTTTATCTTTAGCACATTCCAGATCATTAAGCAATTATACTTCAAAAATTTCAACCATAAATGGAGTAGGGTAGTAGAAATCACATAAAGAAATAAAGATGCATAAGAGACAAAATTTATCCTGGGAAAACCCTTAACCAAGTAAAAACCCAACAACCTTTTCTTACAAGAAATTTTTCAATTCAATAAGGGATACAATATGAGATTCCAGTCAAAGTCAAAGTCGAACTAACCACACCAATTTCCAGGTCAAACTTGGTCAAAGGAGAGAGAAATAACAGTCTTTTGTTCAGTTGGTCAAATTTGGACAATAGGCCGAATTTTGGCCTTTGTTGCTCAGGGTCAACTATGGTAAAAAAGGCCAACTTTCAGCCCTACAACTTCCTCAAAAATTTCAGCCAAACTGTCACAGTTGACCTGCGTTCAACGCTAGTCAAATAGGTTTGGTCAACTCTAAATTATGCCTGGAAATTTGGTCAACATACAATCAAAGATTCAAGTCAAAGCAGCCCAGAAAATGCAATGTAAACGTTGGTCAAACAGAGATAGAACAAGTCAAACTCATTGGTCAAAATGTCTTCTTCCTCTACATGTGTGAATAGAAATCTTCTACTTGTGACGATCCGAGTTGTTGTGATGATGCCCAATGTGGAGGACGAGTGGTCAATATATATGAGTCAAATCAAGGGTAATTTTACCAAGGATGAAACCCATTTAAGAGTTGGGGTTGCCCTATCCATCTTGGAGCCTAAATGTGCAATAAAATAAAATTTGTTTTTGCCTTTGACTTGTTGACATAAATACCGACCATAGCTACAAAATATCAACACTTAGGAGGCCTCTTGGCATGCGGGAATTCCTCTCGATGCTACACAAAAAATCAACACTCCCTCTTAGTAAGGGAGGTATTCTCCTTAGCTGCACCAGATTTTTCCTTTGGTGAAGTTTCTCCTCCATGAGAAAAGTTCATGAGCTTGTTATGTTGATGTATGTATATAAATAACTCCATCCCGGAGTGGGCAATGTGAGTATCCAAGGCCCATTTACCTTTGCCCACTATCCTTTATGGCTCCTTATGCAAATGTATCAATCTCCTCTAGTCAAATTCCTTTATCACCCAGCCAAGTCCTTCTGGCAACCAAGTTCTTCTAGCTTCTCATGAGAGCATTTTCCCTTGGACCATTAACCTAGCCAAAGTCCTTTATGGCTTTTCAAGTGAGTTACATCTATCTCTTTTGGTCAACGTCTTTTATGACCTAGCCAAGTCCTTCTGGTAGTCAAGTCCTTCTAGCTTCTCAAGAGATCTATCCAATCTTGTAATTTTCCCTTGTAATTTCTTTGGGCCATTCATATCTCTTGTCAAAGTCCTCTATGGCCTAGCCAAGTTTTTTTGGTTTCAAAAGTGAATGTACCCATCTCCCTAGTCGAAGTCCTTTATGGCTTCAGGAGAGCGTTTACCTAATCCTGCAAAGACATCAACACTCCCTCTCAACAAGGGAGACAGCTTGCATCACGCCAAGCTCCTCTTTGATGTATGTCCACAATCTACTCATCTATGGATATGTATTGGAGCTCTACTGCTCCTCTCTGCATCATGTCTCGAATCAAGTGACCCTACCATGTCCTTCTTGCTTCTAAAACCACACTACTTTATGACTTGCAATGCAAGTTGCGATATACTTTGCCTCTTCTTCAACTTGTATATTCCTGCAATGTCACTTCATCTCCTGAGACATATCGCAAACCACATCAAACTGTACAAAACTGGTACCACATGCTTTGTTGCCACCCATTGTAGATGCCTTGGCTCAACCATAAAATGATTCAGGGTGCTCACTACAAAGCAAATATCTAATCTAGTGTTAACCAATTACATCAAGGATCCAATCAACTGCTTGTAAATCGTGGGATCCACCAAATTTGAATCTCCAATTCCAAGAAATAGCATATCTATTGTTGGATTTGTAGCTATGGTCGGTCTTCATATATGTAATTGTCAAAAATTTTGTATTTATCAACAATGACACAAAAATTAAAAAATTTAGAAATTTAGTTCTAGCTCCCAAGTTTTCAAGTCAGCCCTCCATCTCCTCAAGATGGCTCAGCGAGCAATGGAACCCATCCGACCTCATAAGTGGCTATAAATAAAAGTAATTCTTCCTCAAAGAAACGATTAAGTTTAGAAGCTGATCATATTATTTTGTTATTCATTTCTTGAAGAACGGTTCGAGCTATGTGACGTATTACTTGTGCAAAAAGAGATTTGAGCATGTAAATAAGTGAGATAGAAGACCGAACCTGTGATCCGAACTCGTGGATATTTCTAACAGAGAACCGAACCTATGGATGAGTGCGAAAAGAGATTTGAATTCTGTAAGGCTAAGACTGTGGTAATATATTGTGAACAAAGATCTAAATTTTGTGCTTGAAGGTCGAGCTTGTGGTGACACTTTAGAAACATAGGTTCAAACCTGTGGTGATTTGTTAAGAAACAAAGGCATGAACTTGTGGTGATCTAAACCTAGTACAAAGGTCTATGGTGACTGGCATCCGAACCTAGTATAGAGGTATGTAGCGACTGGTGTGATAGATATTCGAACCTAGTGCAAAGGACAGTGATAACTTGTGTGACAAAGATTTGAATCTATAAGACTGTAACAGAGGTTTGGACCTATGGTTGACAGTTGTGACAAAGGGTTGACTTAGACACTTGGCGAAGCTTGTTACTTTGACCATAACTTGACATCGATATTTCTTGTTGGATTAGTTCTCTAAGGAAGATTGCTAGGTTTTTCCCTTGTGGGTTTTTCCCTAGCCACTGGCCTAATTTCTAGTGTCTCTTATCTATTATGCACTATGACCTCTACTTTCTTATCATTGCTATTAGTTGAGTTTCTTAAGTGTAATTATTAGTAGTTTAGAAATAGTACCTATACACATTGTACTTGGTTTTTCAACATCTCTTAGAATCCTTCATCTCAGTCTCTGAGGCCAACACCTTCTGACACTTTAGCAAGGCTTCCTATGGTAGTCCTAGTTGCTCCCTCTATCACGAAAGCAAATCCTCCTACCATTGTTGCTTCCTCTATCACATGAACAAATTCATCCGCCACTGTTGCTACCTCTATCATGTAAGCAAGTCCTTCTACTATTGACATGGTCTCCTCAAAGAAGGTATATTGCTCCTAGAGACCTATGTTACTTGGGAGCGGGAGAGGGAGCGGAAGCGGGGAGCGGGAGCGAAAACAGAAGTGAGAGCGACCATTTTCAGAAGCTCCCGGTTTGGTAGTGAATCCCAGAGCGATTTTATTATATATATATATTATATATTATATATTACTCTATATATATATATATTATATATTATTATAGTATATATATATATATTTAATTTTTGACATTATTTTCAACAAAAAATTGTAGAATGATGAATTAGATAAAAAAACATAAAATACATAGATTGATCATTGAACCTTCACATCAATCATTAGAAATTTTCTTCATCAACCATGTCCACAAGTTAGTTAAAATTACATTTTACAACTGCAACATATTGAGTCTCGTGAATCATGATTCATCAAATTCAATCTTAAAGTTTCAACTTCAAGCTTTCAAAATTGAAAATTCAATATATAACATTTATCATCATTGATCACCAAAGTTGTACTTGTAAGCTAAGTTTAACCATTACAAGAAGTAATATGTTAGATATTTCTAAGTCCTAACTTCTAACTGTTAACATGAATAATGAAATGAAATGAAACAACTTTAGTCTTTCACGAAGCATCATATTCATAATTCACAATCATTACCAATGAGTTATAATTGCCAACTTCAAACTTCAAATTTTCATTGTCAGAGTCATATATTGTTTACAAAAAATATCATTATGATATGAAAGAGTCAAGAGTCAAGAGTCAAGGACTCAAAACTCAACAGTTATGAAAACTAACAGAAACTACAAAAGACAAGTAAACTGTAAATCTACATGTGGCCCTTGCCATGAGAGTCTCCAAGAGTATAAGCAGGTCATGGTGGTCTTCTAGGAGTCTCCCGCACAGACCGACAACCAGAACTAGAAGGCACATGCCCTCCACGTGAGGGTGTAGATGGAGGTGGTGACAACAAAGGAACAAGACTCGGAACTCGAGCACTGCTACTGGATGGTGGAGGTGGAGGTGGCATGGCTGCTGCAGCTGCTTCATCCTCATCCCTTATAAGTTCCTCTTCCAGTTCTTCAAGATGTACAATGCCATCCTCCAAATTGTCATCCTCTAGGTGATTGTCCCAAATTTTATATGTGGGATCCTCATTAGCCTGATCACAGTAATGACTCAACAACCTCAAGTTGTAGTGCACATAAACCAAGCTTTCTGCTCGGTTTTCATTGAGTCTGTTTTTTTTCTCATTATGTATGTAGTTGTAGGTGCTCCAACACCTCTCTGCAAAAGAAGTATTTACAACCTATGAAAGAACTTTTTTTTGCCAATTTTGGCAAAAGTCCCTGGCCACCATATGTTTCCCACCATGTGAGAGAATCAAATCTATCTCTATCTTCCACTACATGGAAGTTACCAAACAAACTAGTGCCACTGAAGTATTTGCCTATTTCAAGACGCATAGCTGCACATTCCTCCCTATCACGTATCAACTTTTCTAATGCTTGCAGATATCCACTAGTTACCTCTGCATCTAAATGGGGTTTGGTCCTAATCCCACCCCCTGGTGCAGGTTGGCCCAACCAAGATGTAGAGTAGTATTTTGGCGTAAGGATATACGCCAAGCAATGTAGTGGAAGATTAAGTTTATTACACAGTTCACACATACAATCGTGAATCAGTTTGTACAAGTCGGGATCTCTGTTATGAACAATATCTTTTATTTGCCCCAACATGGTATCCATCTACTCATACACCTCGCCAATCACTGGTTTGTCTGTATCTGCAAACCGAATCATGTGATAAATGGGCTTGGTGAAATCCAATACTTGCCTCACACTTGTCCAAAACTGACCATCAAGAGCAGCCTCCTCCACCAGTTCAAAACCTCGCCTGTCAGCTACATTTGTAGCCCTTTCCTTTGATACCTGCCAATGTCGACTTGATACCATGCTAGCCAATGACTCTCTTACCTTCAAAAGGCGCCTGAAGATGAGGTAATAGCTACCAAATCTAGTCTTCGCACCCGAAAAACTCGTAAAGAAAAAAAATAAAATAAAAAAAAATATTAGAAAAATAAAAGATATAAAAACAACAAAACAAACATCCTTGCACTCGGGCAACTACAAACTATGGACGCTGACGACCAAGTCTCTCCCGCACGCCACCCTCGCTACGCCACCGCATTCAAACAAGTCTCCTCTACAAGCACGTGGCAACAAGAAGTCGAGAGGAAAAGTCATTGATGATTCTGTGTCATATAGTCCCACATCCACACCTCTCACCTAGTCATTTGACCTTTATGTGAAAGAATTGTTAAATGCGAAACAAATGTTGGAGGTTTTAGAAGCTAAAGGGCAGGAAAGAGATCATAAAATTCATATAATAATAGCTAAGAACAAGGCTTTAGCAAAAAGCAATAAAATTTTAAAAGAAAAAGTGGCATTGCTACTGGAAGCTCTCCTAATAGGGAAGACAGAATGGCAATGCATGAAGGCGGATGTGAAAAACATAAAGAAATCTGTAGTGGAAAGTACAGAGGTGGTGAATGTGAAATCATCCCACGATAAAGGGAAAATGATTGCCCAAATAAACAACCATGAAAAGAATGCAAGAGAAGAAACGAAAGGAGATTCCACCAAAGTTTCCAAAATTTGGGCTCAAGTTATTAGCAATTCTGCTAATAAGGAAGGAGAAACAAATATTCAGGTTGACAACATGAAAGATAGTGAAGGCAAGGAAAGACAAAATAGGGCAGCAAACATAATTATTAAAGGGGTGAAAGACTATGGGAAAAATGAATGTACTCTTGACCTTGCAAGAGACTTCTTTAAAAACAAGTTGCTATGGCAAGGACAAATATGCCAAGCATGGAGGGTGGGTAAGTTTAACGGGGAGAGATTCAGGCCCATAAAAGTCATTATGCCTAGCTTGCATGATAAATATATCATTCTAAGCAAGAAACATCTCTTGAGGGGTTCTCGTCTTTTCCTAAAAGAAGATTTAACTGTAAAACAACAAGAGGAAAGAAGGGCGGAAAGTTTAAAGGTTAGGGCAACAAAAGATGAAGGCAAGAGAGCGTGGATTTATAAAGGCAAAGTTGTGATAGCGCGATTTGGACCCCCATCCAAAACAGAGCAGCAAGATGGTAATAAAGAAGAGGCAACAAACTCTTCAACAGGAAATCAAAAAGCAAGGTCAGTATGGGAAAGTAGGGACAAAGACTCAAATGTGAGTCTTTCATGTCAAAATAAACAGCAAACAAGTCATACCCAAGTTTCCTTAAGATTAGTTTGTTGGAACTGCAGAGGTTACCCATGGAGACAAGAACCTGGGTTAGGGCCTATTGCAGAAGATAGAGACATAATTTGCCTCTTAGAAACACATGAGCATGAAGGGTGCAAGACACCTCTGTTTGAAGGATACTGGAAGATGGCAGTGTGGAACAAGGCAACAGGGAATGGCAAAGGGCATGAGGGTATCATGGTTTTAGTAAGGGAGAAAGAAGGTGGTCTCCTTCAGTTAGAAAAAGAAGACTCAAATAAGCAATTCATTTGGTTTAAAATATCAGAAAATGGAAACCATATCAGAATTACAGCATGCTATTTTGCATCGCAGGTTTCAAAAATCTACAAAGGTAGAGGGTTTGACTATAAAGATCCATTTGCAACCTTAAAAGCAGATATTGCAACATATTTGCAGCTAGGCGAAGTCCTTATAGTGGGTGATTTCAATGCTAGGACTGCAAGTGAGCAAGCTAGCATTCTTTGTTGTAAAGATGATTGTGACCCTATTTGGCTTACAGAAGAAAGTAATCATCAGTGGGAAAGAATTTCAGAGGACAAGGGCTACAATATCTTTGGTGAAGAATTGCTTATTCTATGTGGGGCCTTTGATTTATTCATTTGTAATGGCTTGATTAGATGGGCAAAGTCCAGTAATTTCACTTGCAATACTTACAATGGAGCAAGTGTGGTAAATTATGTAATTTGCTCGCATGGTTTGTGTGAGAAAATGGAGGAAGTTTTAATTGGAGATCAGCTGTGGGACTTGAAATCAAATCACAAGCCAATTTATTTATGTTTCTCTTGGATTGGAAAAATACAATTGAAGTAAAAAATTCAGCATGTGCAACAAAATCTCCCACAGGGCAGAATTCTTTTGACCCCAGAAAATTGTAATAACTTCAAAATGACACTAGAGAGGCTCTTCGAGAAGGAGAAAATTAAAATTCACAACCTTCATAGTCATGAATTAACACATTTAATTCAATGTGCACTTGCAAAGTGCAAACGAGCAAAAATTAAGAAGTCTAAAACAAATTGCTTTCCAGTTAATGCTTGGTTTGACGAGGAATACAAAAAGGCAAGGAGAATGTGGAAAGAGTCAAACAAGGATAACATAAATCTCAAAGCTTACAAGCAGTTATCAAGCACAAAAAAGGTCGATTTCATGGTTTCAAGGAGGGAAGAACTAGTCTTCCTTGGGAAAAATAATCCCAAATTATTTTGGAAGGAGCTCCAACAGAAAAAGATACAAATTGGAAATAATATTACAGTGTCTAAATGGTTTGACTATGCAAGACAACTCTATGAGCAGGTTCCCAAGGTTGACCCTCCCCCCTTGGTCAACACTGGTACTGAACTCTTCACGGTACAAGAGGTAGAGATGGGTATCAAGAAGTTGGGTGTTGGAAAAGCAAAAGACTTAGCTGAACTCCAAGCAGAATATATAAAGTGGGGCTCAAAGATTCTTGAACCTCACATTACAAAAATATTCAACAACATCATACAACAAGGGCTCCCCACAAATAGGACAACTAGTCTGGCAATACCTCTTTTCAAGAGCGGTGACGTCAATAATCCCTCCAATTATAGGACCATCATGATAAACCCTTTGTTTGCAAAGATATTTGGAAGCATGCTAGAAAACAAAATTAACAAGCGGGCACAAGAAAGAGATAAGCGTGCTAAAGGGCAAGCAGGTTTTAGACCTAAACATTCAACAGTTGATCATTGTATAACTTTAAGGCACATCATTGAAAAAGTTTGGGAGAAAAAGGAAGAAGTCTTTTGTTGATGTGTTGATTTCAGAAAAGCGTTTGACTCGGTACCAAGGATAAGCTTTGGCACAAAATGGAGGAACTTGGGGTTCCTAAACATGAGAGCAGTTGTGCATAGGTTGTATGAAGAGGTGAAAGTCAAAATTAGAACTTCAGCAGGCATTTCTGAAAGTTTTAGAAGCGATATCAGGGTCAAGCAAGGTTGCCCACTGTGTCCTACCCTTTTTGGTTTATATATCGACAAGCTTGAGGAGTGATTAAATTCGCAAGGGGTGATGGTATCTATTTGGGTAAGTTTGTTATAAGACTTCTTTTGTATGCAGATGACCTTATTATGATTGCTAAATCGACTCTTGGTTTGCAAGAGCACTTACTATCCCTTGAGTACTTTTGTAGAAGTGTGGGGATGCAAGTCAATATCGGCAAAACGAAAGTAGTGGTCTTCTCTAAGAAAAGAAAACATAACCAGCATAGGTTCTACTTTGAAGGCAACATTCTGGAAGAAGTTGTGGATTACAAATACCTCGGAATCGACTTCAACAAAAATCTAAGATGGAATGGTTGTAGAAATAAAAGAACTTTGGGGAGTTGGAAAGCATTTTATGCTTTTCAAAATAGGTGTAGAGAGGCAAAGTTATGGGACTAGAAAACCACTCAAACTCTTTTTGGGCTTCTAGTGATTCTGGTGATTCTCTATGGTTGTGAACTATGGGCCAGCAGTACATCTGACATGCAGTGGAGACAAATTGAGAAAAATCAGAAGCGTTTGATTACAAACAAATTTAAGATTAAAAGTGCAGTTCCTTATGATATCTTGTTAAGTGAAACAAGGATTGCTCCTATTGAAGCAATTGCTATGGTGCAAGTCATAAGGTATTTAAAAAAAATTGAGCAAATGGAAGAGGGTAGATGGCCTAAGGTTGTCTTTAATGATAGATTGTGCAAGAGCAAAAAAACTTTTATGCAACAAATAACAAATGGTTTAGTAAATGGGGTATTTGCTTGAACGCGTGTCCCATAAACAACAAAGAGATAAAAGCTTTTGCTATGGAAAAGTTCCACAAGTGTACTTGGAATAATGAGCTAGCAAGAAAGAAAAATTACTATATTGAAGTGTTTAATCCCACTCATAGTCATCAACCAAAAGCATACATAGAGGCAAATATCTCTTGGAGAGCCAAAATTCTTATTGCTCAGTTAAGGACTAATTCTCATCAACTCCATTAGGAAACAAGGTGCTAGAAAAAGCCAAAGGAAGTGTGGGAGGAAAGAATATGCATTTTTTGTTCTTCCAGAAAAGTGGAAACAGAAAAACATTTCATTTTAGAATGTGAAGCTTTCAAAGACAACAGGGAAAGTTATGCAGATATGTTGGCAGCTAGATCTTGGGATAATCTATTTAGCGAGGGGTTTGTCGAGAAGCTAGGAGCATTTATTTTGAAGCTTCACAGAAAAGGGCCAAATACATCAAGCAGATGAAGAAGCAATCGGTTCCATAGGCTATCATTAGCCTCATGGACGTTAAAATAATTTCTTTCTTTCTTTCTTTCTTCTACAGCCACACCATCCTACAATGTCATAGATTTTCTTCCCACAGAAAGGCGCCTTGACAGTTTGGCCTACCGCTCGACTCTGTAAGAGCTAGCCTCTCGGTCGCCTATTCACAGATGCCACCATATTCCACCATCCCTCATTCCTATACTAGTTGTAGGTCAACTCTTCCCAAGTCGTCGTCGGATCGTCGTCAGCAACATCACAACCGTTGTCAAGACACTGCCTCCAGATTACTATCGACAATATCCCCGCATCACAATAAAGACACTTGCCCATCCTCGCTTTGTCATGCAGAACTTATCATTCCACCATCCTACTGTCATCGACCACGATTGGTGACCACGCTAGGTCAAGCCCTCCGCGCACTGCGTAGTGTCCATTTCTGTGGTTTTATGCCACCGCCAACAACATCCGACCAGCAAAAATCAAGTTGTATGTTTACCTTCTCAAACTACCAATGTATTGTACCATTTGTATCGCGCCATCAACCAGCTATCACCACCAATCGCTGCCCTCTGTAATGATTTTTCTATAGCCCACACTAATTTAGCTTTTGAGGTGGTATCCATTTTGATCTGTATTGGTCTTGGTCTTATAGAATCAGACCAAAATCCTTCTCTTATAAAATCAAACCTAAATGAGGTATCCAAGACCAAGACCAAAACTTCCACAATGTTAATTCAAACCCTCCTCCAAATCACCTCCAATGTCAAACCCAAACATGGTCAAATTGTCCCAAATCTGGTCAACTCTTAAAATTTTGACCCCTGAAATTTCAGGCCCGCAGTAGCACAGAAAAAATTCATCCTTCAAGTCTGAAATTTGGTCAAGTAAAATTATCTCTTCTTTGACTTCAATCCTCTCTCCTTGAAATTCTGCTTTTTGTCCTCCTTCACATGCTTTGGATGTACTTCTTGTGTGTGAATGAATGACTTCCAAATGAGTCGAACTGCCTCTTATATATAGCTGTCCAGGAGGGTCGAATAGGTGGCTCTTGGAGGCCCAGGACGACTAGTTTCAAGGGGGACGACTTTCACAAATTTTGTGGAGTTTCACTCAAAATAAAATAAAATAAAATCTTCTCTTTACAAGAAGTCAAAATTGGGCTTGACTCAAAATACATTTCTTTTGACTCATAATAAATTATTTTTTACTCAATTGACTCTATAAGCATGAAGAACATGCTTGGACCAAAAATAAAATAATAATAATGAATATAATAATATGTAAATTATAAAAATTACATTTTATTACGTTATGAAGACTTACACTAGCTACATTTTTCAACACATTGTTTCTAACTTTATGTCACTTTCATTCCCAAACTCATAACTCCAAGTGGATTCTCTCTCCACACAGAATTGTAGCATGGATAGGCTTTGGCCCAAATTAACAAAATCTTTTAGAAGTTTAAAGTGTCTAGCAATAGCAGTGAGGAGGCACTCGTACAGATGATGCTCAATAATTTTTTCAGAGCATGGAAACAAAGTCTGAGCACACACTATTTCTTGCCTAGTGGCTTGTTTCTTGTGTTTTTTTGTTTAAATCATGCCTGACTATCACATTGTATGGATGTATCATTGTACTTTCATTCTGATTCTAAGTTGCACTGAAACGGATACAGATATGGGGTTTGAAACAGATACGACAAATTTTCAAAAAATCTGGATACGATATGGCAGGAAACATCACACACACACACACACACATATATAAAACAACACTTTTAAAGACCTGGATTCATGGATCCAATTGCTTTCTAGTATGATCAAACAACTTGCAGTTGCAGAAATTGATGAATCGATTGCTTCAACATTACTAAAGGAGATTGATGTATCGCTGAATAGAAATGTTCCGTGTCTATTGATGAATCGATTGCTTCAACATTACTAAAGGAGATTGATGTATCTCTCAATAGAAATGTTCCGTGTCTAATACATTCTCAGCACTTCCATTTTGGTGACTCCAATGAGGGAATAATTATGTATTCTATGAAATTAGCCAACAAGATTGTAGAGAGCTCTCTCCTTCAGCTCGACCCTTACTCTACAATTTACTTAACAGTAAATGTCATATGGTTCTCAATGCATTCACATGAATGGTATGTCTCCTTAAATGCCCAACCTTCGGAGTCTCATTTGCATAGAGTCACGCTCCAGTTTAGCTTATGTACCATTCATTAATTGAAAATAAATGAGAGGACAATTTTCTAAAGCATATAAGCAATAGCAAACATGTAAAGCATATGAGTAAAATAATCCTCCAGATGCCAAAACTTAAAAGAAAAATGAACCAAAGGATTTCACCATACATAGCCAACAAATGGGAGGAAGGAGAGATTCATGTGTTGTGGGTCATACTTGACAATCTTTATCATAGTTCACCACTCAGCAGGTGTCCAAACTGTTATGCAAATGCCCAACATCAGTGGCACAATCTCTTGAAGATGGGCATAGTCTACCAGGTGGTGTACGCTTTGCATTACCCACAGTGCACACACAGCCTCCAACTTGACCCCAATTGTTGCGTATGACCTTACAAGCGCAATTTCTTGTGTATGGCCTCCCAAACTCAATCTCTTGCTACATACACCTAAGAAAGAAGCCCAAGTTGTGCAAGGTTATGTGGATGAAGACTGAGATGTGTAAGCTACCAAATCACTTTGGCACATTCACACATGGAAAAGGTGATTTAATGAACTATGCCAAATGGAAGTTAGCTTATGACGGAAAGCTATATGAAATTTGTAAGTAACGCGTGAAAAATGTTGTCCAGCAAAGGCCCGAGGGTTTAGCATTCAAAATGGACTTATAGTCTTATACTTATCCGATATCGCCATGCCAAAAATTTAAATGATCCTTGAACACTGAACAGTGAACTTAATCCTCCATAACATGGCCAAGGGCCTACTTACACTATTACGCTCGGCTCTCGAGATCAGCTCGGGCTCCCACAATGACTAAGTGACACAGTCGGCTGGAGGGCTGAGGGCTCCAGAGTCCACACTACTCGCTCGCGGGCTGAGGATTGATGGTTCCACACTCGCTCACAGTCGCTCGCGTCTCACAATCGCATGGTGGCTCATGGGTCGGGTAGCTCCACAGTCACAGTCAAAAATGACAAATGCCGAAAATGACAGTTCCAGGAAAATGACAAATGACTCAGTAAAGGTTATCAAATGTGAAAACCGTGTCATATAAAAAAAACACAATGAAAATCAAATATCAAATGTGAAAACCGTTCTCAGCAGCCATTCATCATGAGATGTTTTTTTATCTTCGGCAGATCCGTTTTGAAAAATCCCAATACGTTCTTGTTTTGGCCAGATCTGTTTCCGTAAAATATGAAACATATTAAAAATTAGCAGAAACGGATGCCTTTTACAAAAACGCCCAAAAAACGTTTTTGGATTCCAGCCCGCCATTTCCGAAATTCTGAAATGCAACAAATACGTTTTTATGCCTTTTTTTAGGCGTTTTATACCAGTTTCCATTCGGCATTTCGGCGAGGTCAGCCCGGCGTTTCCAGTAACTTAGTTCTGATTTACTAATGACAAAAACAGTGTTTCACCTGTTTCTGTTTGTCTAATTTGGTGCTCCATGGTGTTTATCAGTGATTAGTATTACTAAGTAATTACTTCATTACATTCTATAAAAGATTTTCCTATACAAAATCTTTTATAAGCTTGAAGTGTCTGGTAATAGCAGAGAGGTAGCACTAGTACAGATGATGCTCAAAAAAAAATTCATAGCATGAAAACAGAAGTCCAAGCACAGACTACTTCTTGTCTAGTGGCTTGTTCCTTGAGCTCTTTTGTTTAGATCATGTTTGACTATCACAATGTATGGATGTATCATTGTATTTTCATTCTGATTTATTAATGACAAAATCAAGTTTCAGCTGCTTCTGTTTGTCTAGTTTGATGTTGCATGGTGTTTATCTGTGATTATTATTACTAATTTAGTCATTACTTGATTGCATTCTATCATTTATTGCTTTTTCCTATATTTGTGAGGTCCCATATACTGTCCCCTTATGCCATCTTGTGAAATTTGCATGGGCTCTCAAAACATCCTTGAAGCTTGCCCCCAAACCCATAGCCCTTAACCTTGTTCAAAGTCAAACATGAAGACACAGGTTTCTTTTCATAGGAAACTAGCACACAATGTTAACCACTAAAAGAAAGCGAAAAGGCTTCTCACCCAGCAATATCTTTTAATTTTCCCCATATCCCATTGGACTCCTTTAATTGTTGATCCTGATCTTTCAAGTCCACTGCCATTTCAGGAGTCACCTTTTCAGTCTCGCTACCTGCACAAATACCATTCCAGTCAGGTAATCAGATGAAAGTTCACTCTGCATGATCAACATGTTCAGTAGCTCTTTCGAAAGCATGCTTTAATAATAGATGGTACTTCCACTAATTTCACCAGCACAATTTAAGGTGGGTTTAATCTGAGAGACAAAATCCCAAGCACCCATCTTTAATTATAAAATACATGATTACTCTACCAAAGCAACAATGTGATCTTAATTTTTACTAGATATGGAGAATGACAGTGGTCCTCCTTGATTAGCATAGACCTATTTGTCTCTGGGATCACTTGCCAGAGACTAATCTGATAAGTTACGCTGGAATTTATCCAATGCTTCTCCCAGCAAAGTCCCTATATGTATTTTTGCGGCTTTTCTGCATATTCTTCTTACGCTGAGGCCTGCGTGCAGAACGAACACTGGCACGACTATCCCTGATATTTTGAAGGCTTGCAAGTTCTTCAATCAATGCCCGTTCTCTTCCACTGAAAGTATTGACAGGAAATGAAAAACTAAAATCAGTTCAATATTTTGGTCTCCACACAAGCAACACCAATGAAATATGGAAGTAACTATTTTTGACAAAAGTTACAAGTTATGAGGATAATAAGCAGAGTTTTAATTAACACAGTAGCCATCGATGAGATTTATTCTACAACTGACTCAGATATACCAAAGGCAAGGTGAATAGATTTGACATGCCATCAGAGGATAAAGCTACACAAAGAGATATGGAAGTAGCTATTTTTGACAAAAGTTACAAGTTATGAGGATAATAAGCAGAGTTTTAATTAACACAGTAGCCATCGATGAGATTTATTCTACACATGACTCAGATATCCCAAAGGCAAAGTGAATAGATGTGACATGCCCTCAAAGGATAAAGCTGCACAAAGAGATATGATAAAGCTGACCTACTTGAAAATAACAAGTTTCCGACATGAATAATATTTTGAAAACAATATTTCACTAGCAGTACAAACTTTTAGGCAAGTCAAAGAGAAAAGATACCCAACTATTTTGATATGTTTCAACCCTCTAGGGCTACTTGGCCCACATAAACAAGATCTTAAAATTCACTTTTACAACAGTTTTAACAAGAGCAAAACAATAGATATAGTATCAGAAAAACATCCCTTAGATTCTTAAATGATGAAGTCAAATCACTCAACAAGTTGTCCTTTTACTTATGCCAAATCATCAAGACATATATAAATATAAATAACAATACGTGAAGAACATATATGGCTAAAATTCAAACCTGGAAATTGAACAGGCTTTGGACAGTCTAAAACTTTGTTAATATACCCTATACGAAGTTCAAGTACATACCAATACCATAGCCCTCTTTCAAGGCTAGTACAAATCCACTAGCTCTCAAAACCCTAACTAGGTAAAACCCTAGCTCGACCAAGGAGCTACCTGTAAGAATTGTTGCACCAAGTCCTCCAAGGCACAATGTCTTCCTCTTCTTCTTCTCCACCAAATATTCCTTAGGGCTTTATCACAAAACATTCATCTCAAATCTCCAAGGAATAAACACTAACCTAGACTTCCAAGATGCTCCACAATTCTCCAAGACAATGAAACCCTAGCAACTCGAAAGAGATGGATAGTAAAAATTGTTAGCTTTTGTAGCATCAGGTGTGTTCTAGCCTTGAAATTTTGTGGAGAGGCCAAAATACATGAGATCTCCAAAACCCAGAAATTATTTCTGGAAATTTCGCCTATAAATTAATTAATTAGATTATTAGTCAGTTTTTAAATATTTCCGAAGTCTAAACTTAAGGAATATGACTAATTAATCATAATTAATTAAGTTATGGTGTGAATGTTCTAGAAACATACTCAGATCGACTTCAAGTTAATCCTAGCCATCGATTAAGATCCAATCTTGGTCGTTCAAGTCTCAATAGAGGATTATAAGAAGAAGTCGATGGGGCTTGGAGAAATCACTTGAGCAATTCGATTTCATGAGCAAATCGATTTCCAAAGTCGCAGCAATTAGTTGTCAGAGAGAGAGCCAATGAGATCGAAGCAGTCAGAGAGGGGTAGAGATAGTGAAGCCAGAGGAAGGATTCCAGATCTGGTGAGTGCATTTGCAAAGACTCGAGAGGTAGAGTGTTATATACCTAGGGGGGATAATATGGGGTACCAAGGGAGGTAATAATGAGATGGGCCATAGTAATAAATAAAGTGGTTAACCCATATCATGTAAGGGACCACAAGTAGTTAATAATAATGTAATGGGCCCATGGTATTAGTCGATGGTATGAGGGAACCATAGTAATGATCCATGGTATTGTATGTTTGAGGCTTATATAGAGGCTAGAGACTCCAAGTCAAGAAATAGAGTCAAGGATTATTGTATGTACAAGCACATGGCTTGTGGAGTGTTCTCCTTCCTTAAGAAGTGAATGTATGGTGTTACCCTACCTTAAGGGTTTGATAATAAAGAAGCATTTCTATCTTATTTCTTGGGTTTATTTCTATTGTCTTATATTTTCATATATTTCCGGGTTAGATCTACAACAAGTGGTATCAGAGCATTTTCTTGGGCAAAAAAGTGGAGAAATTTTTTTTACTTTTGCAGGATTTCAGGGGCAGTGAGCTTGCAGATCAGATCTGTACATTTTGGTGCAAGATCTGCAAAATCTAATTGCAGATCTGGATTCTATGTAAAAAAATACCCGATTTCAAAAAAAAATCGGTCGAATCGGAGTCCGGTTGAAGGAGATATCACTGATCTAAAAATCAGTGGGGTTGTAGATAATTTTTCAGGGCAGCGAGTTTGCGGCGCAGATCTGGACGTCTTGGTGCAAGATCTGCAAAACCTAATGGTAGATCTGGATTCTATGTGAAAAAATAGCCAATTTCAAAAAAAAAATCAGTTGAATCGGAGTCCGGATGAGGGAGATATCGCTGATTTAAAATCAGCTCTTTTTGCAGAAATTTTGGTGGCGGCAGGAGAGTTGCAGCACAGATCTGAAATTCCAGTCCCTGGATCAAGATTTCTATCACATGGGTAGATGCAGAATGATTGTTCCATTTCTGAAAACAGGTCATAATAAGGATTCTGAGCAATATTGACGAAACTGTGACAATTTCAAATTTTTGCCAAGTCAGCGAATTTTTTCTCAAACCCTCTTCATGGAAAAGTTTACTGGAAAAGATAATAGCCCTACTATTGAAGAATTCATACAAAATCTAAAGAACATAATTGGGGAGGGATGGAATTGTATGGTACCACTTTTGTTGAAAGAAGAGGCCGCCATATGGTGGAAATCATTGGGCATCACTAACTTGGCCAAAGTCTCGGATGAAGAAATGGAAACACTCCTTATGAACAAATGGTCTCGGGCTAGAAAACAAGATAAGGGGAAACATGTGGGGTTATTTCCTACTGGTATATCCTTATTGCAGGTTCATGGATTGATTCAGAAGGAGAAGATCGTTGTGTTTATAAATCCTAGTTGCAAGCATAATTTTATCAATGTTAATTTGGCAAAAAATTGCAAGTCCCAGCAAAACATATTGAAAATACACAAGGTGATGATAAGGATGTTCAAATTTATAAGGATTTGAAACTTTCTATGGATAAGCATGTGTTTCATGGTGATTTTTATGCTTCAGATATGGATAACATGGATGCTGTTTTGGGATACCCTTGGATGGAATTAGTGGGTACTATAAATATTAAATTGCAGAAGAAATTCCTGAAGCTCTCGTATAAAAAGAAGAAAATTACATTACAGGATATTTCCATTAATAAGCAGGTAGAGTCCAAGGAGGTTGAAGCAGAAGATGTTACAGGGACTGACATATCAGATGATGAGCAGTTGATGGTCGACAATCAAACACAAACAGAAACTGAAGCCGAAAAGGTAACAGGTGCTGACACATCTGATGAGGGTTCAGTGGTTGAAGTCATATTGGAAAAGAAAACACCACAACAGGCAACACAGCAGGGTGAATTAAAAAAAAAGACACCGTCGGTTAAAACTTCAACATATCATCACCCACATCACCCCGCAAGACAACCATCAAGATGGAAACCAAGTAGTCACAACCCCCGTATGACGGATAGCGAGGAGCGAAGATCCACCTTCTACACATCAAAACAGAAGAGCTGTCACGGTCAACTTCCATATCAAGCGAGCGAGGCACCAGCGAGATCGAGGGTTCACCTTTCTCTTGGATGGCTAGATGCATGTGCATGGTACCAGTGGACTACTCTTTTGAGTAGATCTTATTATTTGTGTTCTTCCCATGTTTCGGGGACGAAACATGCTTAGGGGGTGGAATGTTATATACCTAGGGGGGATAATATGGGGTACCAAGGGAGGTACCCAAGGTAATAATGTAATAATGGGATGGGCCATAGTAATAAATAAGGTGGTTAACCCATATCATGTAAGGG
>APFE031658837.1:131001-161935 GCA_000404065.3 Pinus taeda | reverse complement strand
CTCAAACCACATCTCAGGAAATTTGTCCTTGTCTTCTTCGATGACATCCTCATCTATAGTTGTACTTGGGCAGCACATCTTCAGCATGTAGATATACTCTTGCAACTGCTACGCAAGCAGAAATTATTCGTGAAGATGTCCAAGTGTTCATTTGGCATGACAGAGGTGGAGTATTTTGGGCCACATTGTGGGGCGTGAGGGTGTCAAGGTGGACCCCAAAAAGATCCAAGCAATGCAGGAGCCTCAACCTAAGACCTTGAAGAGCTTACGTGGATTTTTGGGTCTCACAAGCTATTATCGTAAATTTGTCCGCAACTATGGGCGCATAGCGAAGCCCCTCACCCAACTCCTAAAGAAAAATTCTTTCTTCTGGAATGAGGAAGCACAACAGGCCTTTACAGCTCTAAAAAATGCCATGTGTTCCACTCCAGTTTTAGCACTACCTGACTTCACCAAATCTTTTGTTATTGAATGTGATGCTTCGGGTACAGGAGGTATTGGCGCGGTTTTAATGCAGGAAGGGCGATCGTTGGCCTTCACAAGCCAGCAACTCAGTGGGAAGAATCAGGGCCAATCTACATACGAGAAGGAAATGATGGCCATCTTACATGCAGTCGACACCTGGCGACCTTATTTATTGGGGCGACATTTCCAAATCCGCACAGATCATCACAGTCTTAAATATTTTTTGGAGAAATGCCTATCCTCCCCACAACAAAATAAATGGCTAGCCAAAATGCTGGGATATGATTATGAGATCATTTACAAGAAAGGGAAAGACAATAGTGTAGCAGATGCATTATCTCGCTAATTTGAGGAGGAACGTACCCTGCTAGCTATTTCACTCCCCATTCCAGAATGGATTGAAGAAGCTCGCAGAGAATGGTTTTCACACCCCAAGCTCTCCCAACTCATTTCTCAATTGCAGGCAGATCCAAATTCCACCAAGGGCTACTCGTGGCAGGATGATATTTTTCGCTACAAGGACAGAGTCGTAATATCACCAACATCCACCTTCAAAAGTCGCATTTTGGCAGAGATGCACTCATCTCCCATTGCAGGTCATTTGGGCTTTCAGAAGACGTATGCTCGCACCAGAAGATCATTTTTCTGGACAAGCATGAGAAAGGACATCCTTACCTTCGTAACCGAATGCGAGGTCTGTCAATGCCATAAAGGGGAAACCGTCAACACACTAGGCACATTACAACCATTGCCCATTCCGGCATCAATTTGGACGGAAGTTTCTATGGATTTCATTACAGGTCTTCCAAAGTCATGGAACAAGTCAGTCATCATGGTGGTTGTGGACCGATTGTTGAAGTATGCTCATTTCTGCGCTCTTCCCCACCCGTTTACACCCACCTTGGTTGCTCAAACTTTCATGGATCAGATCTTCAAATTGCATGGCATGCCCATTTCTATTGTGTCCGACCGTGACCCGACCTTCACCAGCAACTTTTGCCAGGAACTCTTCAGAATACAAGGCACTCAACTAAAACTCAGTACTTCCTATCATCCGCAAACAGATGGTCAAACTGAAGCCGTCAACAAATGTCTATAAACCTACCTTACGTGTTTTACTTCAGAAAAACAACACCTTTGGGTACAGTGGCTACCTCTGGCAGAATGGTGGTATAACACCAACTATCATGCCACCACCAAAATGACTCCCTATGAAGTAGTATATGGTCAACTCTCACCTTCATCTACTTCATATCTCAAGGGATGCTCAAAATTCCAAGCAGTGGATCAACTCCTACAACACTGCGCAACTATGCTCTCCCATCTTCAAGAGAATCTTCATCAAGCTCAGAACCGCATGAAGCAACAGGTAGACGAGCATCACTCAGAGCACCAATTTCAAGAAGGGCATCAGGTCTTTTTACGGCTCCAACCATATAAGCAAACATCACTCAAAGACAAGGGATGTCAGAAACTCTCTCCCAAATTCTACGGACCATATCAAGTACTTCAACGCATTGGAGAATGGCCTACAAGTTGGCTTTGCCACCTACTGCAAAAATCCATCCAGTTTTTCATGTCTCATGCCTCAAGAAAGTGATTGGGAACAATTGCAGAATTCAGACTAGTCTACCGGAATTGGACGAAGAAGGATCCATCTGGCTTCAACTGGAACAGGTCCTCGACACACGAGTCAAGCAACTGCGCGGCCGCATGATTAAGGAAGTCCTAGTCAAATGGAAAGACACCTCTCCAGAAGATGCAACTTGGGAGCCAGCCACTATTCTGGAGCAGTTTTCGCAGCTTCAGCCTTGAAGACAAGGCTAATCTTAAGGGGGTGGGCATGTTAGGGTCCCACCCTAACCCCCTTATCTATGTAATGGGACCACGTCATAGTCAAGAGTCAATAAAGCCCATATTAATAATTGTAAGTGCTTAATCCGCAATTAATAATGGAACCACAGTTAGTTGCAAATGGGCCGTAGTATTAGATAGATGGTATTAGTAATACCGCGGTATTGGCCCGCAGTATTGCACATATGAGTCATATATAAAGGATAGAAACTCCCTGCGAGGAGTATCGTGTCTTATTTTGTAATCGAGCTCTGCTCTATTGGAGGTTGCCCCCTCGAAGAGGCAAGTGAACATTACTCTCTAAATAATAAAATCATTGCTATTCTGTGTTCTGGGTATCTTTTCTTCGCATATTCTGTGTTCTAGGTCTCTTTTCTTCGCATATTTTGTATTTGGGTATCATTTGCAGGTTAAGAGCATAACAGGTTTGTTGTTCTATTGTTCTTCAATACTAAATCTTCATTAACATTTAGGGTAGCGTTGTACATATTTTTTGTATTCTTGCACTAACCCTCCATTGTAAGCAAAGGTAAGTATTTTGTTAAGGAATTATATGCTTTTATCTACCTGTTGGTATTAGGATTCGTCTTGGCAACATTCTCTTTGCAGGTACAAGACACCTATAGCATACATTGTTTATAGCCTGAATTGAAGTCTCGAATATAGACAATTTGACAAGTCTAATATCAAGGACAGAATAGTGATCTCAAGAGAATAGTTCTTATACTGAAGCAAAGTTGTCTAGCACAGTGCGGGAACACGTAGTGAATTTCAATGCAAGAACAACTAGTGAAGCAAAGTGCAAGAACACACAGTGAAAATCAAAGAAGAACTCAAGCAGTGACAAAAGAGCAGAAGCATTTCAGCAATATTCTCGTCTCTCTGTCCCGTAAAGAGTTTGTCCAAAAGTCATTGTCTCTTGTTAAAGTCTAAATCATAGTAATTGGGCCATTCTCCCTAATTCGAGAGCCCAAAGCTGCCTAGAGTTGAAGAAGGCAAAATTTTTTTGCAAGAAGGGCTTGTATTGCAGTTGAGTCAAGGGTTCTAGGTTTGTTGAGTCAAGTGTAGTTGAGTCAAGAATTGTTGATCAATCAAAACAAATAATTGTATATCATTGTAAGTGGACCATTGTCCTTGGGTACGGGAGTCCACAATCACTTTTATTTTAATTTTGTCTTTTTAGGGTGGTAGGGTGGTGCTAGGGCAAGTTGTGGCTCGCTAGGGTGTTGGGGCATCCTTTCCGCTGAATGTTGATAAAACCAGGGTGTTGGGGCGTCCTTCCAGTGGGAGATGGAGAAGAATGTTTTTCTAGAATTCTAGGAAGTTGTAGCTTTCTTCTTGTCTTTATCTTTTTGCATTGTTGTTTACTACTTTTTGAATAATTATAATATTGTTGAAGATTACTAATGCTCTGAAAAGATTAATGAAGCGCTAGTTGTAAGAAATATTGATTCAACCACTCCCCCCCCCCCTCTGGATTTTCAATAGGCTGCTGGAGTCCCAACTTGAGATTATAAGAAGAGGTCAATGGGTAGATGGAGATCACACCAGTCACAGATACTCAGTGATCAAGGTAGTTTGATTTCCCAGTTGCAGGTGATTCGATAATGAAATCGAGCCAGTGATCAAGTAGATGTCCGGAGGAGTTTCCAGTTCTGGAAGAATCAAAAGTAGATGTCGAGATTCAGCTCCAGGAGGCTGCATAGGGACTTGCGCAGACCTCACAGAGGCATTTATATTTGGCTGAAGGAAAGGTAGTTTCAGGTGTTAGTGGCCGGGAAAATTTCTAGAAGGCCAAACCAGAGATTTCCAGATCAGCAGCAGTGGGTTAGAGGCAGATTCCAAGCAGCTCCAACTATTGCGTCATTGGGTTTTTCCCACAATGGGTTTTCTCGGGGACAATTGTCCAAAAAATAATTGTGTCATTTTTATGTGTGCCAACATTTCTCAATTCCATTTTTTTCTTCCGCAATATTTTTTTATGGTGAAAAATTTGCAATGTGAATTATTTGATGTTTGTCATAGCAAATAAACTACATAATAATTGACTAGTGAGAAGAATAATTTCCAGTTGTTGCATTTCCAGGTGCTAGTGACCAGGAAAATTTCCAAAAGGCCAAGCCAAAGATTTCCAGACCAACAACAGTCAGTCAAAGGTGGATTTGAGGTAGTTCCAGCTAGTGCGTATTAGAGTCTACGTAGTAGCTGCACAGAAGCCTGCACAGGGGTTGTTCGGAACCAACTCGAGAGGCCAAATTGAGTTGGGATTGCTTGGAGTGAGGGTAAATTCCCTCAAATAATTTTGTCAGTATTTCTTTAAGATGAAATCGCCAGTTTGGCAACCAATTTATTGTACTCAAAATTTGTGCTACTACATAATAATAAAACCCTCAACTATTGCATCGGTTTTCCCGCAATGGGTTTTTCCGGGGACAATTGTCCAAAAATAATTATGTCATTTTTAAGTGTGTTTGCTAGCATTTCTCAGTTCCTATTTTTGCTTTCGCGGTATATTTTATGGTGAAGAAATTGCAGTGCGAATTATTCTTTGTTTGACGTAGCAAATAAATTGCATAATAATGAACCAATTAGAAGAATAATTTCCACTTGCTGCATTTCAAGGAATTTTCATATAATATACATTATGTTGAAATTTCTAAGTCTAACACATTAGAAATCCCTATTGCATTATCTGGTTTATTTCTCCTACTTGTTTATTCCATTAACAAGTTATTTATACATATAAATACTGAAAATAACACAAATGCAACCTTAACTCATATACAGATTAGCAACTGAAAAATACTGAGACAAACACAAGGGACACTACTATTTTTGGACAATTGTCCTCAGAAAAACCCATTGCGAGAAAATCAATGCAGCAATTCGAGAGTTTTATCATTATGCAGATTTATTGCGTACAACTAGGGTGTCAAAATGGCTCACCCAGAGATTGTTACATGGCAATAATACCTCTTCTCGGAGACAGATATTCAACCTCTTAGCTCTAGTTTGCCCCACGAAAATCCTTCTGGTGCCTCCTCTTGGCTCTGTGTCAACCCTGCTAGCTTCAGATCAGCCCCTAAGGCCTCTGCATCAACACTCTGGCCGTCTGCGTCAGCTCTCTAGCCTTCTTTATCACCCACGCAAGCCCCTCAACCTTTGTGCAGTCTATGGCTACCTCTACGTAGCTTTTGTTGCCTCTGCAGAGCTCTAGCTGCCTCTACGTCAGCCTCTTCAAGCACTACGTCGACCCTCAAGCACTATCCCTGCCTCTCTGCTATGTACTCACTGCCCCTTGCTGCAATAGATCACTTGTTCAAATTTTCTCAAGAAGCACCGCTTCAGAAAATCGAACTGACTGATCAATCTCAGTATGTCTCCAACTGACCCTCAAGCTTCCTTTTATACTCTTCCTATTGACTCTTTAACAACCGAGATTAAGTCTCTAATCAACAGCTAAGATTAGATTTGGCTTGATCCATGTCATTTAGAACATTCTCACCCGGTTTTATATTAATACCCATTAATATTTAATTTTCTTAAGTTTAGACTTAGGAACTCCATTAAAAATATTAATTATTTTAATATCTCTCTAACTAGGTGGAATTTCCCCAAACCGTTTATGGGCCTTGCAGATCTCAAGTGCTTTAGTCTCTCCACCAATTTTCATGGCCACAGCACATCCGATGCTACCACCAATCAACACTCCCTCATAGCGAGGAATGTGCTCTAGTAATGCTCCACCACTGAACATCACATTGATCCTTCTACATCAGTACATGTGTTGATGCTTGGCCAGTTGCCCAACATCCATTGCACTGTTGCTTCCTGCAATGTTGCCCATGACCCTGCCACTGCTACATTTGTACTGCAGCGCCCTCTCACCATGTTGCATCATGCTGCCCATAGCACTGCCACTGCTAACTGTTGCACTACAACTCAGTTACCGAGAAGTAAGTAACTAATCTACCCAAATTCTAACATCCTTGTCAGTCCGGAAGCCTCCTGATGTTGAAGCTACCTCTACTGCTATCCTGTGCTCCCTCTGCTGCCTCTGCGCTACTGCAAACACCTTTGTGCCTCTCGCACTACTACAAACACCTTTGTGCCTCTCGCACTGCTACAACCCCCATTGCACTGCTACAGACCTCTACACTCTAACACTGCCTCATTGCTCCATCACATCTTGCTCCTTCCTAACATCTGTCATCCTACTAATGTCGTTAAGGGCTCCCGTTGCCGTGTATGATCCAAGAGTTTGGGTACCTCAAGGATCCTACCCTCCTTCTGTAGTCCTCTCAACTACAGCTCTATGTCTCCTCACTTCTCTAGAGGTGCATGAGCACTCATGGCATAGTCGTCATCAATCTCGACTTCTTTCTCTGCCTTAGCTGGAGCTGCCTTGGAGTCAGAAGCCTCTCCCTTGTTCTTCTTCCTAAGACACTGGGATGCATAATGACCCAGCTCCCCACAATGGAAGCACTTCAACTTGGAGATATCCTTCTTCTTCCTCTTCCCTTGTTGTCCCGCAGATACTAGAGGTGCATCCTCCTCCTCTTTTTTTATTCGACTTCCCTTCCCACTACTCCCCGCCTTGGTCAACCGTCTAATCTCTTCTTGGCGAAGAGTTGCCCGCATCTCTTCCCATCCTAGAATATTAGCTCTGCCCAAAATGATTTGGACAAATGTCTCCCACTCCTCGAAGACTTCATTCAAGGCGATCCTCACCATGAACTTCTGATCCGGCGTGGCCCCTATGGAAGGAAGTTGGTTACGAATCTCTTGCAATCTGAGGAGAGTATACATCTATGTGCTCCCCCTTCTGCATTTGATACAAACGCAGTTGATTCTCCAATAGCATTTTCCGCTGCACGAAATTGTCCCGATACAATGTCATCAAAGTATCCCACATCTCCTTTGTCGTGCTCTTTTTAGCAATATGTGGTACGACATGATCCTTGACCCCATCGTGGATTATGCACTTTGCCCTTGCCATTGCATCCTCATACTTCTCATTATCAGATGGGTCGACTGGGATAGCCACAGTTTGCAAGGCGAAGCCCTTAATGTGATGTCTATCCAAGACTGCCAAGATCCTGGCCTTCCAAATGACAAAGTTGGAAGCCCCTTCCAATCTATCCTAATCCCTCAATCTGTTTACTGCCATCTCGGCTCCTCTTCTGGACTCCCTCTGAGTTTCGACTTCCCTCCTGGAAATCTCCCTCTAAGTCCTGATTTCCCTGCTAGAAATCTTCCCGCCAAATGTCGAACCACTCCTCTCCAATCCTCTTTGCAATTGCAACTCGGATCTGGATTTCTTGGCCAGAAATCCATCAAGGCAACGACTCCCTCTATCTTGGCTCTGTCTTGTTAGGTATTGTTCTTCTTCGACAGAAACAGCACCCCACCAGCTTCCATATCCACAATCTGCCCACAGCTCCCTAGGCCTTGAAACCTGAAGAAACTGAGCCTTCCAGCTCTGTGCAATCCCAGCACAAAGGCTGAATCGCTCCTCTAGCCAACCGCATCAAGCTTACCTGGATGAGTAGGATGACGTGACTCTTTGTGAGCCTCTTCTACCTCTCTCTGCCTCTACGTTGGTCATCTCTCTAGCTTGAAATGATGACGCAAGCCCTCTGTGTCACTCCTCTGCTACCTTCTGCTTAGGAGCAGCTCTATCTCTCGGGACAACTATTACTGCTGCAAATTTATGATATTGTTGATGCCTTCAGTCCTCCTGTGATATGCAACGCTCTGATACCATGTTGAAATTTCTAAGTCTGACACGTTAGAAATCCCTATTGCATTATCTAGTTTATTTCTCCTACTTGTTTATTCCATTTACAAATTATTTATACATATAAATACTGAAAATAAACACAAATGCAGCGTTAACTCATATAAATATCAGCAACTGAAAAATACTGAGACAAACATACAAGGGACACCGTTATTTTTGGACAATCGTCCCCGGAATAACCCAATGCCGGAAAACCGGTGCAACAATTCTGAGTGTTTTATTATTATGCAAATTTCTTGAATACAACTAGGGTGCCGAAATGGCTCACCCAATAGGGATTGTTACACAGCAGTAATACCTCTTCTCAGAGAGAAATTCAACCTCTCAACTCTAGTCTGCCCAACAAAAATCCTTCGACACTTCCTCTTGGCCCCTGCTAGCTTCAAATTAGCCCTTGAAGCCTCCACATCAGCACTCTAGCCCTCTAAGTCAGTTCTTTGGCCTTCTGTATCACCCACGCAAGCCCCTCAGCCTCTGCGCAGTCTCTAGCTGCCTCTACGTAGCTTCTATTTTCTCTGCATCAGCCTCTTCAATCATTGCGTTGACCCTCAGGCACTATCCCTGCCTCTCTGCTATGTACTCACTACAATAGATCACTTGTTCGAATTTTCTCAGCAAGCCCTGCTCCAGAAAATCGAACTGACTGATCAATCTTGGTGTGTCTCCAACTGACCTTCAAGCCTCCTCTTGTACTTTTCTTGTTGAGTCTTCAACGGCCGAGATTAAGTCTCTAATCAACGGCTAAGATTAGATTTGGCTTGATCCATGTCATTTAAAACATTTCCACCCAGTTTTATATTAATACCCATTAATATTTTAATTTTCCTAAGTTCAGACATAGGAACTCCATTAAAAATATTAATTATTTTAATATCTCTCTAACCAAGTGGAATTTCCCCAAACCATTTCTAGGTCTTAAAGATCTCATGTGCTTTAGCCTCTTCGCCAATTTTCATGGCTAGAGCACATCCGATGCTACCACAAATCAACACATTATAACACAAGCACAAGCCATGAGAGAAGTAGTAGATTTCCTCTTTTGCAAGCAAAGAAAGGTTATGCTCTTCAACCAAGCTCTCAAAGCTAGATCATATCAATAAAAGAACAGGAGATTTAATAAAGTAAAATAGAAATTGATAGTATTAGAGAGCTATGATAGGAAAACTCCCTTCTGAAACTCGTTGGATCATCCCCTAGGAGAAACATGATTTCGATGTGGGTCCTTCCACCTTTGCCTTTGAGAGTGAGTTCGTCCAAGCAAAGACTTACCCCACGCTCAAGCTTGTTCAAACAAATTATATTTTCTACACACTTCAAGAAGGAAGAGGCTATAGGTTTAACCAAAAACCTTCTAGTGGTCCTCAATCTAGAGTGGTCATCTAATCCAAAAATCAATGCAAGATAACCTACACTAATTAATCCAATAAAGGCAAATGAAGCTAACAAATTTAAGACCAGCAAATGTGGAACATTAAAGACAAGAAATTGAAACAATATTATATTACAAAAATGGAAGAATAACACCACACCATAAGTGAACACCCCAAAGTCTTTGCTTTATTAGTCATATGAAAGGAGTACAAATTTTGCCAAAGTTTCGCTAGCCCAATAGCTTATTTAAGAACGGATACAATGAAGAGCCCAAGGCTCATTTAAATGGACCAATGGGAGAAAATCCCAATGTCAAACCCTAATGCCAAGTGGAGGAGTGGGAGAAATCCCAAGGAAAATTTGAATTCCAAGTGTGGAGCTCCAATGCCAAGTGTAGAAATCAAATCTAGAAGGTGAAGAATAACACCACACCAAAAGTGAACACCCCAAAGTCTTTGCTTTATTAGTCATATGAAAGGAGTACAAATTTTGCCAGAGTTTCGCTAGCCCAATAGCTTATTTAAGAACTGATACAATGAGGAGCCCAAGGCCCATTTAAATGGACCAATGGGAGAAAATCCCAATGTCAAACCCTAATACCAAGTGGAGGAGTGGGAGAAATCCCAAGGAAAATTTGAATTCCAAGTGTGGAGCTTCAACGCCAAGTGTAGAAATCAAATCTAGAAAGTGGCACATCGTATTTCCCTCATTCCTCGTGTGCAAAATCAAATTCCCTCTTGCCGTGCCATGTCTGTCGAATGGTGGGTGAGATATATAGAGCAATCCCCATGAAATTCTCAACAAGAAGATGCCAAAGATCTATGGTGCGGACACCTCTACAAATCGAGCCCCAATTTGCCCTCCATCTTTGCATTAAACTGTTTTAGGGGATGTTGCATATGGATATGCATAGATACTGAAATGAAGTGTGTACAAGTCTATGATGGATGAAATATTGTGGAGACAATACTCTAAAAACTTATCAATAACATATTTTCCCAAATCTCCAAAGTTTTGTGTTGACTTTCCTTTGAGAATATCGACTGATACGCATATCCCCTCCCGCATGGAGCCTTCTTTCAGCTAGGATACGTGGAGCAAGGAGGAGAGAGTGAGGTCGAGTCCACTTCCCACTCACCTCTCTAAAGTTTTATCTTTAGACTCTGTTATGAAACCAACTAACAAAAGATAGAAAAGATAGATCAATGCCTTAGAATTCACCCTCTTCGAGGGGCCAACCTCCTTTACATTACACAAATGAACAATTCTTGGATGATACAAATAACAAGACCTCCTTTCTATATATAGGAGTTTAAGGGGTCATAATATGATCAAAGCTGACATAACAATAATAATGTAAGGGCACAATAATAACAATAGTAGGCTTCTATGGGGCACAATAATAACAATATCGAAACTACATGGGCACAACAATATAATAAGAGGGTTGTAATAATAACAATAAGGGGTTACACTAGTAGTATAGGGACCTAACATGCCCCTCTCCTTCAAAAAGTATTGTCCTCAACACTTGAGAAGTTCTTTATGCTTCTGTATAAAATTCTTGTCCTCCCATGTGGAATCTTCAGTGGGTAAGCTCTTCCACTTGATGAGATACACTGAAATCGATCGATTTCATAGCTGTCGGGTTCTTGTTTCTGTGACTGCTCCAGGTTCCAATATGATTTTTCCTTCCTCGTCAAGTTCTGGCAATATTGTTTGAACTGGGATCTTCTGCAACTTTTGAATGTGTGGCCACACTTCTTCGTCCTTCTTCCATTCATCCCTTGCTTCGTTTATCCAATCTAGTTGGATAATAGAAATAGCGCAAAACAATGCTTCCACATCCTCATCCTTTCTTGAGAGTGCATCTGCAACAACATTTTGCTTCTCTTTTTTTGTAGATGATTTCAAAGTCATAACCCAACATATTTGTGACCCATTTTTTCTGTTCTTCTAAAGATAATCTTTGTTCTATAAAGTATTTAAGACTATCATGATCCATTTTTACCTTGAAGTGTCTTCCCATTAGGTAAGGTGGCCATTTCTTAAGTGCATGTAGTATTGCCAACATTTCCTTCTCATAAATAGCTTGCTTGAGATGTAGCCGTAAAAATACCCAATCGCCTACATCAAAACTTCTTTCACTGTGATGTTGATCTGCCTATTGTTTCATTAGATTCTGTACCAAAGGGGTGTTATCTTTTAAAAGTTGGAGAACTCGTTGTTGATGCTTGATGTGATCTTTCACTACTTGAATCTTTTTCTTCTTGATATGTCCTTCTATCTTGCGAGTTTGAGAAGTGGTAATTTCTTTCAATGCATTACAAGATATGGTCGGATTCATTTATTGATGCTCGATGTGATCTATCACTTCTTGAACATTTTTCTTCTTGATATGTCCTATCTTGATAGTTTGAGGAGTGGGAATTCTGGCCAACGCATTACAATATATAGTCGAATTCAGTTCTTCTTTCTCGATGTAATTTTTCACTTCTTGAACCTTTTTCTTCTTGATATGTCCTTCTATCTTGAGAGTTTGAGGAGTGGTAATTCTTGTCAATGCTTTACAAGATATGGTCGAATTCATTTCTTCTTTCTTTGGGGTTGGTTCTTGGTGTATATCCTCTTCTTTTGATGTTTCTTGATCCTTTTCTTCCTCCTCTTCATAATCTATGTAAAATAATGTCTTCTCAACACACTTATGACCTTTAGTGTATTTGCTATCACAATTGTAACAAAGCCCTTTTTCTCTTTTTTCTTCCAATTGTTGTGGTGTAAACCTTGTAGGTTGTGGAAGGCTAGGAGAAAAAACATTTCCATAATTAGTCGTGAGTGGTGGGATTCCTTGTTTCCATAATTTCGCTTTCAATTTTTCTTGCCACCCTGAACGCTTTCTCCAATGAATCAGGTTCTCAAAGACAAACCTCGTGTTGAATGTTATCCTTTAAAGTCCCTATGAAGACATCAATAATTTTCTTCTCTGGAATATCATTTACCCTTATATTCAATTTTTGGAAGTCCTCAATGTGCTCTGCCATTGAACCCTTTTGTTCAAGATTTATCAATTGGCTAAAGAAGGTATTACTCTTTGTATCCTCATAATGTGCTATCATTTCTTCCATGAAAATTGACTAAGTGACAAGTGTTTTACAAGAACAAAGCCCTTTATACCATAAAAATTGATTCGGTTCTAAATATAAAGATGCAATATGTACCTTTTGTAACAGTTGCACCTCATGTAGATCAAAATATTGTTCCATCTGTAGTATCCAATTTAACGGATCCTTGCCATCAAACTTCCTCATATTGTCTCTTCTTGATTTTAGGAGCTCGATCTTGAAACGACTGTAAATTTTAAATCTCCAAATTCTGAAATTTTGTCCTGTCGTAGCCCTCTGAGTCCTCTTTCTAACCCCGCAAGTCTGATCAAGATTGGATTGTGCAAGGAAGAGCTATGTCAAATCTCCCACGATGATCTAATTATAGACTGGTTCAGTGGAGCGAACTTGTACGAAGTGCCATGTGTCATTCTTTCAACCTTAGGACCTGAAACCAATACACAAAAACTATAGTCCATCCTCTTTCTGTAGCTTCTTACAAATTTTCAATATGATACTCAAATAGAACGTTATGATGATTTTCCCAAGGTCACCTATTTGGGATGTAATTCGGGAGCCTGCAGAAACCCTAAATGTCCTGGATTGTCTCTCCGAAAATATAACAAAACAAGCTCTGAAATTTGGGCCCGAGCTTCACCAATTTTTGGGCGCAAATGGGTTTTAATTTCAGAGTCTGAAACTTCGTAGAAAAACAATTATAGCGCAAATGCCACGATGACTTGTTTGAGATAGAATTCTAGATCTTGCAAAAACCCTAACTTCCTCAAATCATATCTTCGAAAATATAGTGCGACAAGATCAGAAATTTGGAACAGAGGTTCAACTTGATTTCGTCTAAAATGGGTTTTTGTTTTAGCTTCTAAAATGTTGCAAAAAAAAAGTTATAGCGAAAATGCCACGAAGACCTATTTGGAGCAGCGGAACCCTAGAATCCAAAGCACTGATACCAAATGTTATGAAACCAGCTCACAAAAAGATAGAAAAGATAGATCAACGCCTTAGAATTCAGCCTCTTCGAGGGGGCAACCTCCTTTACATTACACAAATGAACAATTCTTGGATGATACAAATGACAAGACCTCCTTTCTATATATAGGAGTCTAAGGGGCCATAATATAATGAGAGACGACATAACAATAATAATGTAAGGGCACAATAATAACAATAGTGGGCTTTTATGGAGCACAATAATAACAATATGGGAACTACATGGACACAACAATATAATAAGGGGGTTGTAATAATAATAATAAGGATCAGCGTCACTCTTTGTGAAACCCAACTGCTGCAAGTATGTATCAATCCTAGAGTACCAAGCTCTAGGAGCTTGCTTCAAACCATAGAGTGCCTTTTTCAATCTACATACATGGGACTCCTTCCCATGCACCTCAAAGCCCTGCGGTTGCTCAATATAACCTCCTCCTGAATGAAGCCATTGAGAAATGCGGTATTCACATCCATTTGGTGGATCTTCTAACCCATCTCTGCTACAATCGATATAAAGGAGCGAATTGATGTATACCGAGCTACAGGAGTGAAGGTCTCCTCATAGTCAACTCCCTCTACCTGTGAGAACCCTCTCGCCACAAATTGAGCTTTGAACTTCTCGATGCTGCCATCTGCAGCATGCTTTATCGTGTAGAGCCATCTGAAAGTAACAACTGATTTACCTTCAGGCCTCAACACTACCTCCCAAACATCATTCTTCATAATGGAAGAATACTCCTCCATCATGGTCTCTCTCCAGACCTATTGGCTAACTGCCTCCTCATAACTAGAAGGCTCGGAGTCAACAATGCTTGTTACCAATGCCATGTAACTACAGAACCGCTCAGGTGATTTACTCTCTCTAAGTTGTCTCTTTGGCCTAGCAACTGATATGGCCTCGCGCAAGGTATCTTAAAGCCACTTGGGCTTCCTCTTCCCTGAGCATATTTCTCCCACCAAAGTGAAAGAATCCTCATCATCATCAGAAACCTGAACTCTTGAAGTCCTGCCAATTGACCTCATGCTTGAATCTGTGCCTGTAGATGTTAAAGTACCGTGCGAATTGTCCATTAGTAGACTACCCTGTGAACTGCTCTTTGGACTGCCCTGCATGCTCCCCGAAGAACCACCCACCTGACTCTGAGAGTCACTACTCACTGATGGACCTGACACTGTAATCGATGTACCTCCTGATCCCTGACCACTAGATCCCTATGACTGACTCAACTGCTCCTGAGGGTCTGGTGACTCTGGATACTCTAACTCTCGTGACCTCTTGAAAGCTCTCTCCTCGAACTTCACATCTCACGTGACAACCACTTTCCTCTGTGCAAGAATATAAATTCGATAAGCTTTCAAGGTCTCCCTATAACCCACAAAGATGCCTTTGTTTGCAGTGGGCTTTCGCTTGGTCCTGTTTTCCTTGGGGACATAGGAATATGGAAGGCACCCAAAGATACAAAAGTGCCCAACATCAGGCTTCTTCCCAAAAAAAGCCTCCTCAGGAGTCACATTCACCAAGGCACGATGTGGACTCCTGTTCTGCAAGTACACAGCAGTGTTGCGGGCCTCTTACCCACAAAAATAAAGGTAACCCCTGATCATGAAGCATGGCTTTGGCAACCCCTGCAATGGTTCTGTTCTTTCTCTCTGCAACCCCATTCTGTTGGGGGTTGTAAGGAACTGTGAACTCCCTTTTAATGCCTGCCTCAGCACAAAAATCAACAAACTCACCAAGGGTATACTCCCCTCCATTGTCCGACCTGAGGACCTTGATCTTCCTACCTGTCTAGGTCTCCACAAGAGCTTTGAACTCTTGAAACTGCTTGAAGACCTCACTCTTGGTATTCAAGAAATAAATCTAGGTCTTCCTGGAGTGGTCATCAATGAATAAAACATAGTACTCATAGCCACTTAATCATACATGAGACATCCGACCACTCACATCGGTATGTATCAAGTCAAGGATCTCAGTCGCTCTATTGTCACTGCTAGGAATAGGGGATCTTGCGAACTTCCCCATAGCACATCCTCTGCATACATCAAGGTGATCAGACCTAAAATCTAGCACACCAGTGGTGATCTCCCGCAATGTACTCAAGGCCCCATGATACATGTGCCCCATCCTACGGTGCCAAATCTCACACAACTCTGAACTGCTAGATCTGTTGTCGGTCCTGTCTCGGGTGCTGCTACTCAATGCCATCAGGCGCTGGAATGAGAACTTGTACACCTTGGTATGGCGCACAACAATCTCTCTAGCTAAAGAAGCTGGAGTTCCCCCAGGATATATAAGCACATGCCCTCTCCTGAACAACACATCATACCCTATATCCTCAAGTGCTAAGACGGATATTAGGTTCTTCTTCATTCCAGGCACAGATAGAACAACTGACACTTTCAAGGGAGGTTTAGGTCCCCAATCAAATGTTAATGTCCCCACACCGACTGCTCTAACAATGTTGTCATCACCAAGTACTACCTCCATATCAGTACCACCCTCTGAAAGCTCTGAGTAGTACTCTTTGGCTCCTGTCATGTGGCGAGAAGCGCCACTGTCAACATACCAAATGCTAGAAGATGCTCTGCTAGTAGCGGGGAATGCACACTCCCTCTGAACCTGTATGGCAGGTGATCCTGCACTAGTGGCTTCACAAGCTATGAACCCAAACTCTCGATCAAATCTCTCTGAGAAGCTCTCTATCTCTGCAAAAGATGCCATGGGTTTGTCTTTCTCTTTCTTGTTCTTCTTCTCCGGACACAAAACAGCATAGTGTCCCAACTTTTGACAATTCCAACATTGACTTTGGAAAAGTCCTTCTCCTTGTTCTGTTGCTTGCATTTACCTTTATCTTTGCCTCCACTGTTGGAAGCTTGCTTCTTTGCTCTGCCCTTCTTGCCTATTGCTAACAATGCTACATTGTCATCCTCCACCTATTTGGCTGCCCCAAGATGGTTCTTTCTAATCTAATTCTAAATGCAATCATCCCACAACCTCTCCCAAACGAGAAGGTTTTCCCGTGTAACAATGCCATCCACAAAATTCTCCCAAGTCTTGGAAAGACCATTCAAAGCAATTCTCACCAGCTCAGTGGGTGAAATGATCTCACCTACAGCTGCCAACTCATCTCTCACTGAAGTGATCTTTGTGAGGTATGTTGTAGCATTGTCAGCCTTAACCATTTTAATGGCCTCCAGTTTATCCTTTAGGACCATTTTTCTGTTTTCCTTTGAGCTCTAGTAAAGACTGGTCAAGGTTGTCCACATCTCATGTGCATAAATCTTTCCTCTCACATGAGGAACGACATGATCTTTGATTCCTTCCAGAATCAATCTTTTTGCCTTAGCATTCTTTTTGTTAAACTGTGTCAACTGTACAGGGTCAGCAGGTACTACTACTGGGTTCTATGTGGTATTTACCATAATGCCCCAGACTTCTATGTCCTCAAAGATGCTCTGGATTCTCTAGTTCCATGCACTATAGTTGGTTTGCCCATCCAACCTGTCTTCAACTCTCAAACCCAAAGACATGTTTCACTGTCCTACCAAACTGAAATTTTCAAATCTGTCGTAAAAGTTCCTGTTTTCTGTGTAAAAATCAGTTTCTTGTAATTTTCACTTTGTTGTCCCAAATTGCATTTTTCAACCAACCAAGCTCTGATACCATGAAGAAATTTCAACCCCCACTCCAGTTATCAGTTTTCCTTATCACTCCATGCATTTAGTTTTAAATCCAAGCATGATAAAAATTCTAAAATCTGGAAATGACAACAATTTTCTAAAAACACAAATTTAGAGATTTCACAACTGTTAAAATTGCATAAATAAAACACTGCAAAATTATGACAGCCACACACAGAAAAATAACACATTGATTTTTGGTCAATGCGACCCTGCAAAAACCCCTTACAACTCTTGGAGAAACCAAGTTTGAGAGCTCTTCTTTATTTCTAAAAATGTTTTTATAGAGAAACTGAAATACGCAATAAAATTTCCAGCAACCACAAATTACAACTTATCTTGATTTTTGTGCTTAAACTCTGTCTCGAATATCGTGCCAATCAGCGAACAGCCAAAACAAAAAATTTTACAGCAATAAAACAGCATTAAATATTGTACAGCCAACTTCGAAAAACGTGCCCAAACCTTGTCCCTCTTCCTCAATTTTGTGCCTCTCCTACTGTACGGTTTTTCCTTGGGATGTGTGCCAATAAATGTTGCTGCCCAAATTTGTTGAAATGTCTTCTTGCTTCTCTCCTTCACTTCCTCACTGCTCAGAAATTTTCTCCTTACTCTCTCTTCTCTTTCTCTCAAATGCTCATGAAAGAATGAGTTGATATTTTCCTCTTCTCTTCTCCTTTTAATCTCCAAATGACCTTTTGGGTTACCCTAAGATCTAATGGTTGAGATTCATTTAGATCTAGGGATGAGAGTAAATGTGCATTTAATTCTCACTTTCTATTTTTTAACTCACCCACTTAAATAAAGACTCACTTAGCCTTTTATTTCCATAGTCATTTTTTTACTTTCTAATTCTTCATTCACTTTAATAAAGTCACCTTTAAATTAGAATGTAACTTTACCACTCATAAAGTCATTTTTAAATTAAAATGTAACTTTACCACTTATAAAGTCACTTTTAAATTAAATTGACTTTACCACTTATAAAGTCACTTTTAAATTAAATTGACTTTACCACTTATAGAGTCACTTTAGGAGAAAAGTAAAAAATAAATTTGGACACTTTTCCCTAGGCCAAAGATCAAAGCCTTAGGGAACCACTTGTCCTCTGGTACCCAAAGTTTAACACACATTTTCAATTTGCATTCATCTAGGCATCCCATGGAATCAAATACTGCATTTACATAGTGTTTCCTCGTCATTTTTGGGTGTCTTTGCTTGCTGATTATCACATCAGGAGATTGTCACTTATTAGTGGATTTCCATACAAATTTTTATCATCGATATCATTATATACTCATTCTAGCTTTGCTGTCCTAACATTTGAATTGCAGCTTTCTGATTTAGTTAATTTATAAAGCAGCTTAGTTTTCTAATTTAAGGTCATATTAATCCCATCATAACCATGTTTTATTCCTTTAGAACAATTAGGAAAGCCCCCCATGATTGGAAAAGTACCAACCCAAAGAAAGAAATCATTAGAGTAAGGTGCCATTTGGCTCTATTCCTAGCAGTTATCCAACCTCTTTCTAATTTTGATGGAATGAATTTCTGGGTGATAATGGTGACAGCCAAGAATTTCCAGAGAAACTCAAGGTTAAGATGTTAATGTGTGAGTGTGAGTTAAAGGAGACAATACAAAGATCATCTACAGTAACGTATAACACTGATATTCATCCTACCCTAGCTTCACACTAACGTTAATCAAAAATAACGTACAATGCTATAAACATTAATCAAAGAATGAAGTACAAAGTTACAACAAAATGCTAGCACAATTGTAGGGATACTCTGCCAAACTATAGTCTAGTTGGGGGCAGTCATTATGAAAGGACAACATCAACTGTCATATTAAAAAGGCATCTCCAACTGAATAAACCAGTATGACCCTCAATTGGGAGCAAGAAGTAGCTATGTACAAAGATAAATTTAAAGAGCCAAAGCTGTACAATGCTACAAGGACTATTATGCATATGAAGACAGTTGCATTTAATCATGCTCCATTACTGTCAGGTACCATCTGCAGGTTCACTGGTAACAGATGTCACTCTTAACATTCCTGTTAGAGAGTTAGAACTTCACGAATCACAGTCATCTGACTTGAGACTACTGTCATCCAGCATTCAATCTAGGTTGTTGGCTAATTGGTGTTGAGCTGAGTCACGACATTCAAGGAACAGTTTTGATGTACAAAATCTGGTTGTTGCACTGTCATACAATGAGGAGCCCTTAACCCCAACTAATTTGCATCATATACACATCATTGATTTGAATTGTCACAACTCTACAAAGAAACTTGTCTCTAGATATACGAGACAATGTACCAAAATGATGGTGCCTTAAGGCTCAAACCAGGTATGACATACAATACATGGCAGAAACCACCATTCAGGCCACAACCATCACCCTCAGGGGTTACCAATCACATACAATGGATCACTGTTGATAATATCGGCGATATTCGAAAATATCGCGATATTTTCGGGAAAACGATATATCGCCGAGAAAATATCGCGATATTTTCTGTTTTGAAAATATCGGCGATATTTAAAAGTTTGAAAAAAATATTTTTTATGCTTGCCGATATTTTCGCCAATATTGCTGATAAGATATTTTCTAGACCCTCGCCGATATTTTCCCGATACCGATATTATCAACACTGCAATGAATCAATACTCAGATTAAACAAATTGACATCAATATTCTAACAAATCCTATAGGAGAAAGCATCATCTACTTAGTTGGCAATGTATGCATTAACATAAAATTCCCATAATTGGTTCAGTATGCATGCAGACATAATAACTACAGTACCTATTTGCTTCTCTTTTCTAATAAGGTTTTAGGTATGGAGAGTCAACCCTCCACATATTATAAAAACCAGATAACATATTTTCTGAATAAAACCTCTACTTTTATATTTTGATATACAGATTTCAAAATAATTCAGTATACAATAATGATCTCAAGTTATCCCAACAACATCAAAATATACAGCAATGCTGCAAATGGCACAAATAATAAGACACATTGCATGTTCATATAAAATATGAACCTGATCCGAGTAGGTATGGTCACTTTCACAGTGAACAGATGATCCCCACGAACAGATGGCTTGTTTAGCTTGGGTACTCCTAACTTTGAAAGCACAATCACATCCCCAGGCTGTGTGCCTGGGAGAACCTGAAGTTCTGAATTTCCCTCTACTGTCTTTACCTGTTGAACATAAAGAAATGTCAAGATCAGTTCATGTTTATAAAAGAAAATCCTTCCGCTTATGATAATAATCATCATTGAACATGATACTAAATACATGTTTTTCTATAGAAGAAATGACCAAATGATAATCCAAGTTGCTAAATTTTGAACCTAACTCAAACACCCTGCCTTTCAGTCAGAAAACGGAAACTGGTTGCAGAAAATTTAAACTTGATCAAATATGTGTTTTACATTTGCTGCATGTGATCACCCAAACCTGTGCTTCATGTGGTAAATCCCTAAACACAAGTGCAATCTTGGTTAAACTCAACATGGTTGTGGTAATAAATATAAATATCTATAAATACAAATAATAAAAATTAATGATGAGTGAGGACTCGCATCCTAACAAAAGGACTGTTGACCACTCCATGTCAACTACCCCATAGCTATACATCTTTTCATGCATGGATTTTCATCATGTCCAAGCACTCAGATGATCCACAGATTCATCATTATCAGCTATATGTACACTGGAGTTTTGTAAACCCATTCTGCATTTTGTAATGTAAATGATCCTAGTAAGGCAGATGTATGTAACAACCTAGGTAAATTTATTTTTCTGATGATGATTTCTATTCTAGGAGGTTTTTAGTCTCACCGATTCATGTGTGTTTCTAAACACGGATGATCGGCAGAGTTTCCCTCCAGCCTCACCCCAAAGCTAGGGTGGATTTTGTCGTCGGGATTTTAAATGAGTCCTAGTGTTATTTATAGAGTCTGTGTAAAAGTGATTTGGGAATAATTCTAACTATTTGGTTAGATTATTTTATTACAAGTCACTTAGTTTACTAGATCATATTTTGTGTCGCAGAAATGGGTAATTATTGAGGGTTTATAACGAACGGGTGTTCCCCCTTCATGGGTTAGAAATGTAATATTTCATATAAAAAATATTTAGTACATGGTCCCTCATAGTTTAGACACCATGACTAAATATTAGAGGGTTGGAAAAATTAATAATCCCCTCATCAGTCAATTAATTAAAATTTCTGGCTAAAATAAATTAAAATGCTAAAGCCAGAAATTTAATTAATTTAGGTCCTAGGAAAAATTAAATTCTCCAACATTTAAAATTCGTGGGTTTTAAAGTTTTTAATTTTTTGAGGTCCCAGGCCAAGAGAATATTGAAAATTTCAAAATATTTTGAACCTTTGGGCCATAGTAGTTAAGTCAAAGTCAACTTTTTGCGGCAATTAACTCAAAATAATCATTTTTGAGTTAATTAAAAGTAAAATTCGAATTTCTTCAAAAAGTAACCTTATTTCAAAGGTGATGATTAAAAGATCATTTGATCTTCATCAACGGTTGAGATTGCTTTAACGGGAATCAAGCCAACAAGCCGTTGGAAAATTTTCCTATAAATTAGAGGCCTCTCACCATTATTTGATCCGATTTTCAAATCGTGTACTTGCTCTAAGAAAGCTCTTGTAACTTTTTTTTGGTTAATAAAACGCAAAGACTTTGGGGTTTCAGATCTTGGCGTTCCTCTTTCAGATTTATGTGGCAATATTGTTCTTAACACTTTGTTGTTTTATTTGCATTTGCTGGTTAATAGCCTTTGAGGATTGATCTGTGTACAGGTTATCTTGCACAAATTTCTGGGTTTTTTAGAATATCATTTTAGTTTGATAAAAGTAGCAGGTATCTCTATTTCTTGATAATTTTATGATCATTTTTTAAATCTCTATTAATCTAACAAGCAGACTTAAGTGTGCAGAAGTTATCATTCAGAATTTGGGCATTTGGGGAAGTCTTCCGCTGGACCGACTCCCAGTTTACAAAATCTAAAAAAACCCACTATCTTTTTAATTTTTGAAGTCATTTTATAGAATATTTTACTTGCAGGGTTTTCTTGGGCTTGTGCTTTTTTAAAATTTCAAATTTATTTCTAAATATTATACAAAAATTTGTTTAAATCTGGTTAATAGAAAGCTTTGATTCGCAGATCTGTTAGATATATAGAATATTATTGTAAATTTGTAAATATCAAATTTTTTTAATTCATTGGGGTTTTGAATATTTCATATTTTTGTATATACATGCTTTGGGGTTTTTCTATCTTTTATTTGTATAAGAACAGATCTGAAAATTGCAGGTGATTTTTGTGGATTCTGGAGATAGATCTAAGCCCCAAAAGGCATCTCCATTTTTTTTGCAGGTTGAAGATAAATTTCAAGAAGATCGTGGGCAAAACTTTTTTAGGGCCTTGAGGCCCTGCGCAGGCCATCTCCAGCCTCTTTCTCGGCCTCCCTTTCAGCCATATGGCCTCCCCTCTTTCACCAAAATTCTCTCAATATTTTTTCCTAAATTTTTTCCTAAAAATTTCCAAAAAAAATTCTGAGTTGAGAATTTTCAGTGATTCGAGCAGCATATCTTCAGGTGTATTCAAGCCCCTAAGGGATGACTGGTGTACATCCTCTAAACCCTTATATTTTTCATTGATCTTATTGAAAACAAAATTAATACTGGCAGAAAATTTTAGTTATCTGAAATTTAGCAGCAAATTAGTTTTCATCTTTCACTGCATTACATTTTAGAAATATAATTACTTTCAAAAAAAATTGCATGTTATTTCACTGTTTTTTTAGTAATTTTCCCAGTTTTTTAAATCAAAAATAATTAAACTGAGAAATTTTCGGAATTTAGCAGCAGATTTAATTTACATTTTTACTGTTGTTTAATTGCAGAAATAAAAGTTAGTTTCAGTAACATTTGCAAACAAATTTCTGCAAATTGTTTTACTGTTGTTCAATAGTTTATTTCTGAGTTTTTAAGATCCAATATAGCAATAGATCATAAATAATTAAACTCATCAATTTTCTGAATTGTAGTTATCAGTTTGTCATTTAAAATTTTCTTTTGTTATACATAGAAATTTCTAAATATTGCATGGTGATAGGACTGTTGTTTTAGAATATATTGTTGGTTTTAACATTTGATGTAAGCGCAGATTACTAAACTGATAATTCATTAATGTGATCTGAGTTTAAAACATTTAATTTAATTTATGAAGTTCATTTAATTTGAATACAATTAATTTAATTTGAGTTCCTTATAAGTTTACTCAAATGTCAAGTGTAGCCACCTGTTGGATGCAAAATTAAATTGCACATCCAACGAATACCCACTCTGGATACTTCTGAAAAGACCCAAATTGTAAAAAAATATTGAAAATACATTAAAAACGCATGTTTCATGTATTTACATTTTTTTAATTTGGGTATACTCAAAAGTATGCAGAGTGGGTACTCGTTGGATGTGCAATTTAATTATGCATCCAATGGGTGCCTACACTTAACATTTGATTAAAGTTTTAAGGAGATAAACAAAAAATACAATAAAAAAAGTAGTTTCCTTTCTTTTCCTTCAAAAATACGGAGATAAACAAAAAAATACTATTTTCATATATTTTCAATTTTTTCCAATTTGGGTATACTCAGAAGCATGCAAAGTAGGTACTCATTAGATGTGCAATATAAGGAGATAAAACAAAAAATACAATTAAAGAATAGTTTCCTTTCTTTTACTTCAAAAATTCATAACTCTTATTTTATTATTTTAACTATTACTTTATGTTTTCCTTAGAAGACCCACTTTAGACCTCAAAATTCCCCTAATGAAACCACAACTAAAGGACATGATTCTTAATGAAAAGGCACTCCCACCTAGGTATTTATACGGGACCCTCATTTGTAATCAGTGTTCTAAGGCATGGATCCCCCAAGGTTGGGGTTGTGCTCTCCACATTTCCCATGCTCTCAGGATGGGGGGATGCCTCGAAAAACATTTCCCCACATCCCCTTTTGGGGAAACTCGAGGAGATGCAAAGGGAAACATTTACCCAATGTGGTGGACGTGTTTCCCTAAAAGGGGTGCTTGTGGGCATCCCCCCCTCCAAAAGGGTTGGGTGTAACCCATAAATTTTTCTTGAAAACAACAATTTATAAGAGGGGAAGCCTAATATTCAACTCTAAGGCCCTACTAATGCTATGCAATCAATGGTATTAATTGACTTAGGATGTTTGAGAGTGGTTATGACCTCATTGGATTTCATATGAAGAAAGTAGAATATTAGATCCCGCCCAAAATCCAACGAACTTAACAGTTTCAAGATTTTAGTATTGGGGAGATTGCAAAGTTTTCATTGGATTCTATTATGTATGAGGGTATGGAACTAGCATTTAATTAAGAGCACCAATCCCTCTATGTACATCAATGTTGGTGGCATTGATTATTGAACTCCTCTATTATGACCCTAGTAAAATGTACCTGTCACTCAAACAAAATATCACCTTGACATGTAAAGCATTTTCTATCTTATTTTAATACTTAGAGGGTGATATTGATGATGAGGATCCCAATATACACAATGATTTTGATGATATGTAGGTCTTTGTTGTAGCATAAATTATTTTGGACTACATAGGCCATCCAGAGTCTCTTTGTTGATGTATTTTTGGTTCAAATATAGATTGCACTTAGTGATATTTTGGTTATATGCACCCTTGCTATATATATGAGAAACATCGCAAATTTGTATATGAGAAACTTTGCATCCCATCTACAGATTTATTGTGAACCCACTGCAACTGTCTGTGCCTTTCATGGCACCCCTAACCTACAGCGCGTCTTACGGTAGTTCTGCAGCTACTCTGCATAGTCGCAGTTCTATCGCCCTCCAAACTCACTGCCTAACAGTTGTCGGCCCAGTCCAACACCCCCAGATCTATCTCATTGTCGGTTGGGCTCTAGTGAGGCAAAATTCTTGTGCGCAAGCCTCTCGACAAGGTCTAATATCCCTCTAGCTGTCAACGAACAAGTACCGTTGCCCCATTTCTTATCTTTTCTTTCAATAACCTTTGCACAATCCAAGTGTGTTCCCCATAATACTAGTGTATTCCCCTTATTGTTATTGTTAGTGTAGCCCCCTATTGTTATTGGTGTGCCCATGTATCTCCCATGTTGTTATTGTTGTGCCCCATAGAAGCCCACTATTGTTATTATTGTGCCCTTATATTATTATTGTTACATAATCAATGAATGAATTGAATTGATTTACATGAGCAAATGAAGCTCAATAAGTAATACAGAGATATTTACAGAAATAGAAACATCAAGTTTCTATTAGGAAATAGAAACAACCAGTTTCTTCTAAGAAACTGCTAAAAAGATAAAACTAGAAACAGCTAATATGAATGAGCATTAATTACTAAATAGCATACATAGCATTATTCTAATACCCTCCCTTAATGCTCAATCTATTTACAACACCAATAGACCCCCTGAAATTTACAAACTTATCAGGGCCAAGAGGCTTAATGAAGATGTCGGTGGGCTGCTCCGTTGTGTGAACATATCGCAACTGAACAGATCTGTCTTCAACAAGCAGGCGAATGTAGTGACAATGGGCATCTACATGCTTTGTTCGTTCATGAAAGACTAGATTCTTGGCAAGTTTGAGCACTCCCTGATTATCACAAAACAAGGGAGTAGGACCTGTCTGGAAAACATGCATATCCGCAAGCATACGTCGAAGCCAAACTGCCTCACAAGATGCCTTAACTGCTCCCCGATACTCTGCTTCTATTGAGGAAAGAGCCACTACCTGTTGCTTCTTACTAGTCCAGGTGACAGCACCGGATCCTAGACTAAACACATACCCAGATGTTGATTTACAGTCATCAACCGAACTGACCCAGTCAGAATCTGTGTAACCACTGAGTATAGGATCGGAACTTCGAGTTTACAGAAGTCCATAATCAGGAGTGCCACGCACATAATGCAACACACGCTTTGCTGTGATCCAATGATCAGCCTTAGGAGCTGACATGAAGCAGGAAATGTAGCTCACTGCAAAACTGATCTCAGCTCTAGTGGCAGTAAGGTAGATGAGGCTACCCACTAATTGCCTAAATAAAGTTTCATCCACAAGGGGTGAGGATGACTGAGCTGAAAGTTTGAGCCCTGGTTCCATAGGAGTCGTGGCAAGTTTGCAATCATGTATTCAGAATCTATCCACAAGATTTCTGGCATACTTGGACTAAGAGAGAAAGATGTTGTTCTCAGTCTGCCAGACTTCAACCCCCAAACAATAATGAAGAAGTCCTAAATCTGTCATATCAAAAGTGCTGCACAAATCTTGTTTGATCCCATGGATCAAATGTGTTGAGCTACCAGTAATGATAAGGTCATCCACATAGACAACAACAAACAGAATATCATCACCATTATGCTTGATATACAGGTTTGCATCAAATGGACCCCGCTGAAAACTATTCTGTGAGGTACTGATCAATTTTCATGTACCAAGCCCGAGGAGCTTGTTTTAGACCATAAAGTGCTTTGACTAATCTACAGACTTTTCGTTCTTGACCGGCAACCTTGAATCCTGGAGGCTGCATCATGCATCATGTAGACTTCTTCTTGTAAGTCACCATTCAGAAAAGCACTCTTTACATCCATCTGATGGACTTTCCAATTGAACTGAGCTGCTAAGGCAAGGACAAGCTGTATGGTACTCATCTTGGCTGTAGGAGCAAAGGTCTCCTCGTAGTCAACGCCTTCCTTCTGTGAGAACCCTCGACCAACAAGGCGAGCTTTATACTTGTCTAGGGTTTCATCTACTTTGTATTTCACTTTATACACCCATTTGCAACTAATGGGCTTTTTCCCTAAAGGAAGATCAAAAAGGGTCCAAGTGTGATTCTTCTAAAGACTTTGGAATTCAGCTTCCATAGCCTGTTCCCACTCAGGTGTACCCTTAGCTTCTGAATAGGTTTGAGGCTCAAAAATACTGTGCAGGTTAGCCATAAGAGAAAAATTTACTGTAGACTGTTGTTTGCTCTTATGTCTAGAAGTTCTACCTTCAAGGAGCTCATTATCCCAGAGATCACCAATGGTTTTAGCCCTCCATTTAGGCCGGAGAGTAGAGGAACCAATCTCAGGAGGAGGTGGAGAGGGCTCAGGAACAATAGGAGCAGCAAGAGGAGGATTATTTTCCAGAGGAAGCTCAGGTAGAGTATCATCAAATATTGATGTTGCATCATCCCTCCCATCAGGTGGACCTACTGGAAGAATAACATTGTGAGGTTGATCCTCATAACACTGCTCAGAAGAAGGAGACTGAAAGAATCCTCTCTCTTCATCAAATACTACATCCCGACTGAAGCTAAGACAACCAGTGGCTATATCTATCAGCCTATAGGCCTTGTGATGATCAATGTACTCTGTCATCATGAGTTTCTGGCTTTTGGAATCCAACTTAGAGCGCTTAGCAACTGGAATCCAAACATATGCAACCGAGCCAAATACTTTGAGGTGACTGATCTTAGGCTTACGGCCAAACCAAACCTCTGCGGGAGTCTTCCCTTTAACAGCGTGAGTAGGTGATCGGTTAAGAAGATAGACAACAGTGAATACTGCTTCAGCCCAGAATTTGTTCGGAACACTCCAGCATTGTAACATGGAACGAGCCATTTCAACAACCGTACAGTTGCGGCGTTCGACAACACTGTTCTGCTGAGGAGTGTAGGGTGTAGTTAACTTGTGTTTGATGCCATGAGTATCACAAAAGTTCGAAAAAGCAGAAGAACAAAATTGCCCCCCATTATCTGTCCTACGAGTCATGATATTACAACCAGACTCTTCTTCAACTAAGGTTTTAAACTTCTGAAAGATACTAAATACATCAGATTTATATTTTAGAAAATACACCCACATCTTTCTATTGAAATCATCTACAATAAACAAAAAATAGTTGCAACCAGTAATAGAAGATGTATTCATAGGACCACAAATATCAGCACGAATTAACTGGAGTACCTTAGATGTGCGCCAAGATTCTCCATCCTTGAATGAAGACCGATGTTGCTTGCCAGCTTGACAGGCGTTGCATACTCCCAACTACTAAGTCTAAATATCAGGTAACCCTAACATAAGTCCCTCCCGAGAGAGCTGAGAGAGATATTGCATGTTTAGATGCACATATCACTGATGCCACAGAGTGTTGATGGGAGAAACACGAGCTGCTAGAGCCACTTCTGGAGAATCACCAGTGTCAAGAACCCTGTATAGACCATGATCCTCTAGGCCAACAACAACCGTAAGATTAGTCTCCCTGTCAATAATGGAGCACTTATGCGCACTGAACACTACATCAAGCTGAGGAGAGTTCCTCATAATCTAGCTGACAGATAGCAGATTAATTTCCATACCAGGAACATAGTACACATTCAGGAAGATGAGTGTGCGCCCACCAGACTGGATCTGAACTATACCTCTGCCAACCACTGTGTACTCTTCACCTCTGCTGAATACCACGAAATCACTGAAGGGTGAGAAGTCAATAAATCAGTCACGCCTGTGAGAGAAATGGCGTGATGCACCAGAGTCGATGTACCAGGCTGAAGACGAAACATGATCTTAACACCTTTTAGCCATAAAGGCATAAAACGCAGATTCTGTCTGCTCGGAATGTTCTGCAACATTCGCTGTCTGATGGGGCCCTCCCTATTTCTTCTGTTCATAAGCAATCCTCTGTCGGCAATCTTTCATCATGTGGCCGAACTTGTGACAGTAATTACAGTGCACATTTTTCTTCTTAGCAGGGTCAAAAGGCTGAGAAGAACCTTTCTGCTGAAAGGACTGAGAAGACTGATATTTGCAATAAAAGCATTTTCTGAGGAGGCTGATGAAGCACCACTACCAAACTGTTGTTTCCAACGATCCTGCTGCATGAGTTTGGTGCATAACTCCGGAAACTTCAGATCAACATTAGTGGAGGTAATGTTGAGTGTTTCTATGAAGTGCTCATAAGGTTTTGGTAGAATTTTCAGAGTGATGACTACCATATCTTCTTCCTCCATGGTCTGACCAATGGCTTCTAGTTGATCTCGAATGTCTTTAATCTTGTTAAGATGTTCCTGTAAAGACATATGTCTGTCCATCATGATGGAGAACAACTGATTCTTGAGAAAGAAAGCTCTGCGCTTGTCGGATGTATCGTGTAGTTACTTCAAATGTTGCCAGGTCTCGACAGCTGTCTTGCCAGAAGGAATCTGTGGTAATTGATCATCAGTCACAGAGAGCTTGAGAAGCATAAGGGCCTCTCGATTTCGATCATCAAACTTATCTTGATCGGTGCCAGTTGTACCAAGACGGAGCTCTTTGTTCAGAACGCGTTGATCAAGACACCTATATTCAAAAATGGTCAACATTCTTTGTTTCCAAATGTTAAAGTTGGTGCCATTAAAGCGTTGATTGCTTCCAACATCAGATTAGTTAACGAGGCCATTTGCACGTTTCCCAAGACACAGAAAACAATCAAAGAAGTCTGGGACAGATTTCAATGCAGATGTCGGCTGATCTAGACAAAATCTGATAGGTGCTGGAAACAAAATTCAAATCCGTTGACTCGAAAATCGAGGCACAGAAAACGATTCACCCAGAAAATTTTGATGACTACCCAATTGAAATATCACAAAACCCACATCAAATCTGTAATCGGAAGAAGTTTTCGAAAAAAAATTAAAATACCTTGGTCGATAAAATTGAGCCACGAAGGATGGTCGCGGTTAATGTTGCAGAGGTATTTACTGCTGCTGCAGCACAACAAACAGCTTCTAACGATACAGTAATTCCTGGTTTTATTGCCTCAAGGCATATAGCACAACTGCTAGGAGAAAGTCAGACACTGGATTTTGAATGCAAACCGCTAGGAGAAACCTACGAAGACTGTACAGAACCTACGAATGATTCTCGTATCCCTGCCAAAAGAGTTGTATCGGAAGAACTAGACCGAGTCCAAAATGACCCACCAAGCTAAAGCGCATGAAGTTCATTCAATGCTGGAGCCCGTAAAGTTACATGACGAATTGAAGTCAAAGAAGAGCGTGGATGTTCCCATGCTTGGTGAATATTGTCAACAATGCTTTGACATGTGTTGATCCTAATTGTTGCGTTACCTGCAAGGGTTTGACGTGTTGCTGCGATGTCTGCAATTACTGTTAAACTTACTCATGTTTAACATAACTACTCCTGGAAATTCTCATTTTCTTTCTTGGAGCCTGTAGGAATTTACAGCGTAAGTTCCTCAGACAGAACACCAAAGGACACCGCTCACAAACAGATCACAGATCAATACACCAGTATTTTGACGTGGTTAAAACCCTCAAAGAGGGAAATAGTCCATGGCTTGAGCCAACGCGGCCACTTCAGGCAATTTATTAATAAAAGAATGAAAATTTACATAAGCTTCTCTCGTGAACGGTTAACCTACAAATGACCCTCCATGCGCTTTAAATAGAAATCATGGGCCAATCGGGTGTTAAGCCACGGATCAAGTGTCGGTAATATCGAGGAGAGAATGAACCGTCGGATCACTACATATCGT
>APFE031658837.1:93514-112983 GCA_000404065.3 Pinus taeda | reverse complement strand
TGACCTTGAGTTTAAAAAACAGAGTTTTTTAAACCAAGGTATTAATGAGCTGCAGCTGATGAAAAATATCAAGGAACATGGTTACATACCTCCTTCTGGCTTGCTGGAGACCATTGGACTTCAAACTCATGACTTTGAAATGATTTTGACCGAAATCCTAAACCTAGGAAACCCTAGACCTAGAATTGGGATTTACACAAGACAAAACTGCAATAAGTGAGACACAAGTTTTTCAAATGATATGATGATATGACCTGATTCTAGCAAAGCCAAGAAGGGAACAAGACCAGCTCCTCCATCAGTGTTATGGCATGCCTAACGGGATGCAAAACTGATGCTGATGAGACACCTACATATGCATATGCAAAGAGCTGTTTGATCACCGATGGAGGGCTCAAGACCGACACTAACAGAAGGAAGACCCATTGATTTTTAAAGTCGTCCAATCAAAGGAAAGTATTTACACAAACCTATTTATGCGAAGGAAATGTTGGCAATACTACATGCACTAAAGCAATGGAGACCTTACATAATGGGACGACACTTCAAGGTAAAAACAGATCATGATAGTCTTACATGAATTTTGGAACAAAGATTATCCTCAGAAGAGCAGCAAAAATGGGTCACAAAGATATTGGGTTATGGCTGTGAAATCATCTACAAAAAAGGGAAGCAAAATGTTGTTGCAGATGCACTCTCAAGAAAGGATGAGGATGTGGAAGCATTGCTTTGTGCCATTTCTATTATCCAACCTGATTGGATAAACGAAGCAAGGGATAAATGGAAGAATGACAAAGAGGATTGGACACTCACTCAAAAGTTGCAACAAGATCCTGGTACATTTGATACATTTAGCTGGAAAAACAGTGTTCCACGGGGACGTATCTCCTAGGGTCAGGTTCATGCACCCCTCGCACCCGGGATGGGGAGTCTACTGGGGGTGCGTTTCCCCACACACCCTTCTTGGGGAGTCTTGGGGAGACGCAAGGGAGTGCGTTCCCCTATCATTCCTCTAATCATTGAAATGTCCCTAGAATGATTGTTATCATCATCAAGTGATGTGTCCCTACCATTCGGACACTCCTTCGCATAATGGCCGAACTTATTACAAACAAGGTATCTACCTTTCCTTCCACCCTTAGTGTTATGAATATAATTCATAACAATTAGCTAATTAAAATAAATATAAATATTAAATAACTAAATATTATTTAGGTTAATTAGTCATTAAATTAAGTGAAAAGGCATGTCTAAAAAACATGCCCATTCACGAAAGGTCACCTGCTGAGGTATAATAGCAGGGTCCTCATTGTACATTCAAATCATCTTATACATTTTTATATAATAATAAACTATTATTTTTAAATACCTTCTGTGTATTTTAACATTTAAGCCTACAAGCTATCAGTGATTCGTGCTTCAGCATAGTTTTTATGCTTCAGTGGTATCAAAACGATGGCACACGATATAATCATGCAGGCCTTTGAACATAATTCGTCGCACCATATGCCTCATCTTGATTACGTTGAACGGTTTAGTATTCAAGAAGCATTTCAACATTTAAAAAAATCAATTGCAGAAGTTAAAGGATGTCGAGAGGAAAATGTGGAAGAAGAAAAAGAAGAAGAATTCGATCAAAATGTTGATCTTAATGGCAATAAAAATGATCCGGATGAAGATGATGTGGATGAGGACTATCTCGAAAAACAAGGAGATATACAATATCATAACAATGAAGAAGAAGTCGTTAATGAAAAACTACCATTTGTGACTCTGGAGAAAGAGAGCATGTTGTTGTAGATATCGACAATGAAAGGATATTAGAATTATACTTGTTGAAAAAAGATGTCGATAAAAATCTGCCAATGGTGGCTCTCGAGGAAAAACAAGTTTTTATGCTACAGTTTGCATTCGACAATATCTGCAAGGTGGGGTTCGGTGTCGATTTCGGTTGCCTCCACCCTTCTCTACCCAAGTCCCAATTTGCAGAGGCTTTTAATGATGCTCTTGATATTAGCGCTGGCAGGTTTTTCTCCTTTTTCTCCTTTTTCTCTTTTCTATGGAGAATCAAGTGAAATCTTGACATCGGTTCTGAGAGGCAGTTAAGAGAAGCGATAAATGTAGTGAACAAATTTGCCATGGACATTATTCGTTCCAGGAGAAGTGAGATCTCTCAAGGGAATGTGAGGGAAGACCTGTTTTCAAGATTCATGGCGGCAACTCTGTCTGATTGGGAGCAATTTGAGACAGAATGCGATCAGAAAGGTTCGCAAAAGATGGCAATGGCAGGCGAAAAATCGGAATTATTCATCAAAGATATGATGGTTAGTTTTATGATGGCAGGGAGGGATACCACTTCGACTGCCTTAACTTGGTTTTTCTGGCTGATTTCGTCTCGACCCCATGTCTAGGAAGCCATTCGCAAAGAAATTTTGCTCGCTACAGGCAGCAGAAATTCCATACAGCCCAAAGATGAAACGGTTGTCTTCGACTTTAATGAACTGAAGGGCATGCAATATCTCCATGTCGCGGTCTGTGAGTCCATGAGGTTGTGGCCTCTCGTGCCTGTCGATTCAAAGGTTGCTGCGAAAGATGATGTACTGCCAGACGGGACTGTTGTACCCCAGGGACGGTTTGTGAGTTACAATATATATTCAATGGGCAGGATGGAGAGCATGTAGGGTGAGGATTTCATGGATTTCAGACCCGAGAGATGGCTGAAAGATGGGGAATTTGTGGGGGAAAATCCTTACAAATTTACTGTGTTCCAAGCCGGGCCTCGCATATGTTTGGGAAAAGAGATAGCGTTTATGCCTTTCGGATTAGGACCAAGAATCTGCATTGGTATGAAATTTTCCTTGATCGAAACCAAGGTGGTTTTGGCTATGATCTTGCAGCGATTTTCTTTCGTTCTATCGCCTTTGTATGCCCTTGCACCTGCTCAAGATTTTACCATCAGCGCAACGCATGAACCACAGGATTTCAAAACCGGAGATGCTCGCAGCGAAAATTTTAATGAAAATTTTCGAGAAGAATCCACGGTCCTAGGGAAAGTTATGAAGCTTCTCTATCAGCGCTGCGTAAAATATGGAGCCATTACGGTTTCAAGTTTGGCTAGGTCCGAATATGGCTTGATGGGGCAAGACATTAGATTTTAAGGCATGCCTTCTTGCGTTGGAGACCAGGTGCAAAAACATTCAACGTCAAGCACCCGCTGTATTCTTTGCTACTGGATAAATAAATTTATGAGTGTCCAGAAGGGAACTATAGAGCAAGACCGCAAGAGGTGAAAATAATGTTGGATTCCTCTATGAGCGACTTGCCCAAATTGTTACCTTTTCAACGAAGCAGGGCGACTATTGACGACCGTCGTTTCAGAGATTAATACAACCATGTTACGATATATATATATATAATCGTTACCTTTTCAACGAAGCAGGGCGACTATTGACGACCGTCGTTTCAGAGATTAATACAACCATGTTACGATATATATATATATATATTATATATATATATATAATTACATATATATATATTATTTATATATATATACGGCTGATACTGTTCTCATTAAATATTTATATATAAATCCTAACCTAATATTATAACCTTAAATAAATATTAGATAGTATATAATTTAATATATTATTCATAGTAGTAGTAATAATAATATTACTATTATTATTATTATGAATTAAAAAGTTAATAAAAATAAATAAATAAAAATCCAAGGGAATATCACTCAGTTAAGCTATAAGACCGAGAAGAGGTCACGTGTTGAAGAAAAACCCCCCGCCGTTAAAGCTTTTGAGGGGCAAACTTCTGACGGGAAAGAGAGCTATGTTAGATATAATTCATTAACATTAGCTATAAAATTAAATTTATAAATATAAGATAATTAAATATTATTTAGGTTTAATTAGTCATTTAAAATTAAGGAAAACCGCATGTCTAAAAGACAGCCCATTCAACGAAGGTCACCTATTGAGGGTATAAAGCAGGGTCCTTCATTGATAACATTCAAATGCAGTCTATACATTTATTATAATTAATAAATAAATTATTTTTAAATACCTTCTGTGTATTTTAACATTTAAGCCTACAAGCTATCAGCCCTTCGTGCTTCAGCATAGTTTTTATGCTTCACTTAGTTCTGAACTTCCCATTGAAGTGATCTTTAGGTAGGCCATCAGTAGCTTCTACTGCACCATTCTGATATTATTCTCTGCTTCAACTTCACCCTTGGTGAATTTGAAGAGGGATGAGGAATCCATTGAGCCTTTTGTCCTTTACCAATTGTCTTCAGTGATTCCTCTTTCACTCTTGCTTGGGCTTTGTCTTCACCTCAGCTCAGATACCATGTTAATTTTTGGCATGTTCTATGCTTAGAGCAATTTATTTCAATTTTCACAGTTAGCTCAATATCTTTTCCAGATTAGCAATCACATCAGCATAATAGTAAATTGCATATAGAACATAAACATAAATTGCAGAAGACAAGCCAAGACAAGAGGACACAAGATGTGGCGCTAGCTAAGGACAGACCCCAATGTGGGGAAAGCCTTGATCAATTCTTATTATACGTTCCTCAATAGTTCAGCAGAGGGAGAGAGAGAGATAGTACATATACAACAGAAGTCAACACTTTGACTTATCTAAATAGGAGCATAGATCATCTCTAAGAAGATGATACATGAAGTAGCTAAACTCAGTTGAAGACATGTTGCTTCAACTGATTCTCCAAGGTGACACCATCACCATGTTGCACCTATCATTGTGTTGCACCTCATTATCATGTTGCACCTCACTGTGTTGCACCATGTTGCACCCATCATCACTATGTTGCATTTCGTCATGCTTCACTAATCATGACTATACCCATCACTGCACTGCATCATGTACCATTGTTGTACCAATGTTGCACCATGTCCAGCAACACTGATCTACACCATGTTGCACCATTACTTTTGTCATGCTCCCACACTGCTTTAGTAATGTTGCCATACTGCCTTAGCTGTTGGTTATGGTCTATGGCCTAGCCCAATACACGACAAACTCTCACTCCAAGTTTGTTGCCCAAACACTGTGGATACTGTCACTAGTCTAGGGCATCTAATCATGAGATCTGCCCTCATCTCATTAACTTCCACAGGCTGCCTTAACATGATCCAAATTTGATCCTCATCTAGGATCCAACACCTATAAGAAATGTCATAAATAACATACCTTAGCTCACTATTTGGAGGTCTGATTGTTTGTTGCAAACTAGGCCTGGTTAGGGCATATCATAGTCCCTTTGCTAGCTTTATTTTCTGCCCAAATTTGCTCCAAGGTTATGCGGTTGCCCTTACTTGTGGGGATGATACCCTTCACTATAATACTAGGCGGTTCTAGCCCTTACAAAGTCCTCTACCTGCCCTCAATCCCTGCGGCATGCTACAACAAGCTTCCACAGGCCTGCAACAACCTTGTTAAGGGTTTTCCCACCCTCAAACGTCCTCAAAAAAGTCCCTCCTTGGTTGCGGCCTACTTTTGAGGAGGTGTTGGCACCCTTGGTTGTTGTCCTGGGCATAGATAGCCCCTAAACAACTCCACGCTGACCTCCAAAGATGAGTTAGGACTTGTGGCCCATCTACAGCACCATATGATGCCCTTCCTTCAAGAGTTTTGCACCCAAGACACCTTCACGCAGGCTAAACCAGCCTCTACTTGCCTTCGCCCTCTAGGGAGCTGCCTCGGCCTCCCCTCGCAGCAATTCGGCCCTCAAACATACCCTTGAAACAGCCCTAAAACACCGCGTTGTTCCTTCCTCCTCTCCAACAAGTTTGCACTTAATGATTAGAGCTATCTCCTTCACAACATGAATGTGCCTTCCTTGACAGCATATTGGATTAGGGCAAACTACATCTTCCTTGATTTAGGTCATGTGTAGAGCTGCTAGGGCATCATCTAGGACAGTATTTAGACTTCAAACTTAGGCTCATTCCCTATTGCGTTTAGGGCTTCCTCCTCTTAGACTTCTCTTCCACTAAAACCCAAAACAAGTGGAGAGAAATCAAGAGTGAAGTGTGTTGTCAAATGACTATCAAGTCACCTCCTTTTATACTAAAACATTGAGCACATGTGGGGGTTATTTGGTTGCTAGCCGACCTTGACGAATTGTCCCATAACACAAATAAATTCATATCTCCATGAATACTTATCGGAATCGGATGATCTTTAGATCAATCCTACACCTCTCGATGAGAGGAGTCCAAGAAAAATATCAGATGCCATAAATAAGATGACATACATGGAGTTTGGCCCTAGTTGCCAATTTTAACACAAGGCAATTGCAGCAGCAGGACCCTCATATGTGCCCCCAAGTGAACATAAGTTGAAGACAGTGATATTAGAAAGGCAAGTGGCCAATATTTATGTGCAAAAGGAAAATCTAAGGCAAACATGGGTGAGGGAAGGTTGTTCTATCATTATGGATGGGTGGACAGACAATGCCAAACATCCACTTATCAACATCATAGTTGCTGAGAGGGGCCTTTTTTTCTTAGAGCTATTGATTGTTCTGAAAAGCACAAAGATGCAGCTTTCCAATTTGAGCTTCTTCGTGGTGCTATAGAGGAGGTTGGATCTACAAATGTTGTACATGTTGTGACAGATGCAACAGCAGTGTGTAGATCAGCAAGATTAATGATTCAAAGTAAATACAGGCATATTTTCTGGACCCCTTGTTGTGTGCATGTGCCCAATAATGCATTGAAAGACACTGGCAAAATTGAGTGGGTATCTAACTTGGTGATAGCTACAAGAAATGTGCAGATGTTTATTTACAATCACCATACCTCTTTAGCCATGTACAGGTCTCATGCAAGGAAGGAATTCCTCAAGCCTACTGATACCAAATATGCTAGTTATTTTCTTTTATTAGAGAGGATGTTGGAGGTGCAATCAGCATTGCAGGCCACGGTTGTGACTCAAGATTGGCACAAATGGGCAGAATCCAAGACAGAAGAAGGAAAGAAAATCAAGATTCAAATATTGGATAATGATTGATGGACAAATTGTGGTTAATAGGTGTCACTTTTATGTCCTATAGTTGAGGCCATTCGCTACACTAACACAGATTCTCCTACTCTTGAAGAAATATATGAGACTTTTAATAGTATGTTGGATCAAATAAGGGTGACCATTCATGAGAAATACCTTTCCTTATAGTTTTATATGACCCAAATTCAACCCATTATACAGCGTAAGTGGGATCGAATGAATACACCTTTGCACATGGCAGCATAAGCACTCAACCCAAAATGGTATGTGGCAAGGACTAGTAGAATTCTTCCCATTGAAGATCCAGAGGTCAAAAAGAGATTTCGAGTTGCCATTACAAAGATGTATAGTTCAGAAGAAGGGAGAACAATTAGGAGACAGTGGATGCAATTTGCAAGTCTCAGTGGTCCCTTCAACAAACATGATGCAAGGGAAGATCGCAATGATTTAGGCCAAACTAACCCCATTGGTTGGTGGACCATGCTTGGGGATGATGCTGCAGAGATCCAACAACATGTTATTCGCTTATTGTCTCAAATTGCTAGTTCCTCTGCAGCAGAGAGGAATTGGTCCACATATAGCTTCATCCACTATATCAAGAGGAATAGACTTTCCTCTAGGAGAGCAGAGAAGCTAGTTGCAGTGCACAGTTCTCTATGCCTTGCACATAGGAAGACACTAGACTGTCGAAAGGGATCGGCAACACGATGGGATGTGGATCCAGCGGATAGTGCACAGATAGATGATGAGAATGGACCAGATGAGCTGCAACATGGTTTGGTTGGAGTTTTCTTGGTTAGTCAAGAGAGTGACTCTAACTCAGATACTGATGTAGAGGACCAATCATTGAGATTGAGTCCTTGATGCTGAGTTTATTTTCAGTGCTCATTATCCATTTTTACTTTTCAAATTTAACTTTTGAGTTGTGACACTAGATATTGATGACTTGACTCATCACTCTTAACTATTTTTGAGTTTGAAACTTTGAGATATATAAATTTAGTGTTCAAACTTCAGTATATAGTATATAGTAAACACTAAACTGTAATATATTAGTATGTTTTGCTTTCAATTTAGATTCTAGAATGATGAATGATGAATTTAATTTTTAAATCAATGTAGATTGTAGAATGATGAATGACATGGATCAATGTATTTGAATATTTCGTTATTGATTTTTTAAAATTTTATTGAATCTCATAATATGTATGAATAATTCAATAATGAGTATGTCATATGAATGATGTATGTATCAAAATGAATGATGAGGATGGATAAATGATTCAATTGTCTATTTAATATTTATTAGTTATGATTTCATTATTAAACAGTGAACAATGAATATGAACTTGATATATATATATATATATATACCTCGACATCTCCCTGCACCCTCGAAATTTCCCTAAAATTTGAGGGTACTCCCACACATCACCCCCTGTGTGTCTCCCCGCACCTGTGTCTCCCCGCACCAGAGTCTTGGTGGACATTGTGGAAAAATGATTCATTATGGTACAAAGATCACTTATATCTTTGTAATAATTCCCAACTCAAGCAAAAGATTACTTTGGAATTGCACACCTCCTCCTTAGGATGACTTTCTAGATTTTTAAAAACTTACCACAGGGTCAAGAAAGAATTTTTTTGGGATGACCTTAAATTTGATATTCAGAAGTTCATGGAAGAATGTTTGGTTTGCCAACAAAATAAAGTTGAAACAATTAATACCCCCGACCAGTTACCACCTTTAGCCATTCCAAGTCAACATTGGGAGTAGGGCTCAATGGATTTTGTCATAAGTTTACCCAAACCTAAAGGAAAGAGTATCATCATTGTTGTAGTTAATAAACTTACCACCTTTAGCCATTCCAAGTCAACGTTGGGAGGAGGTCTCCATGGATTTTATCACAGGTTTACCCAAATCTAAAGGAAAGAGTGTCATCATTGTGGTTGTTAATGTTTGGTTTGCCAACAAAATAAAGTTGAAACAATTAAGACCCTCGATCTATTACCACCTTTAGCCATTCCAAGTCAACGCTGTTAACACCCTCGGTCTGTTACCACCTTTAGCCATTCCAAGACAATGTTGTTAAGACCCCCGATCTGTTAAGGCCCCCCGTCTATTAAGACCTTTAGCCATTCCAAGTCAACGTTGATAGGAGGTCTCAATGGATTTTATCAGAGGTTTACCCAAATCCAAAGGAAAGAGTGTCATCTTTGTTGTAGTTAATAGACTTAACAACTTTAGCCATTCCAAGTCAACGTTGGTAGGAGGTCTCAATGGATTTTATCAGAGGTTTCCCAAATCTAAATGAAAGAGTGTCATCATTGTTGTAGTTAATAGACTTACCACCTTTAGCCATTCCAATTCAACGTTGGTAGGAGGTCTCAATGGATTTTATCACAGGTTTACCCAAATCTAAAGGAAAGAGTGTCATCATTGTGGTTGTTAATGTTTGGTTTGCCAACAAAATAAAGTTGAAACAATTAAGACCCCCATTCTGTTACCACCTTTACCCATTCCAAGTCAACATTGGGAGGAGGTCTCAATGGATTTTATCACAGGTTTACCCAAATCTAAAGGAAAGAGTGTCATCATTGTGGTAGTTAATAGACTTACCAAGTATGCACACTTTTGTGCAGTATCTCATCCTTTTAAAGCTAGTGCAGTTGCTATCGCATTTATGGAAACAATTCAAAAGTTACATGGAAACCCAAAGATTATTTTAAGTGACAGAGATCCCGTTTTCACTAGAAATTTTTGGACGGAATTATTTTTTTATCTTGGTACTCAATTAGCTCATAGCTCATCTTATCATCCTCAATCTGACAAGAAAACTGACATAGTCAACAAATGTTTGGAAGGATATCTTTGTTGCTTTGTATCTGATATACAAACACAATGGGTCAAGTGGTTACCTCTCGCTGATTGGTCGTATAACACTTCCTTCCATACTGCAGCAAAAATGACCCCATTTATGCTACTTTATGGATATCATCCACCATCCATCACATCATCTTTAAGGGAAAATTCTAAGTTTCAAGCAGTGGAAGATCACATCGAGCATCAACAACATGTGAGCGAAGATCATTTTGAAGTCAAAGGAAGCACCATAACCCTAGATCAAAGAAGTCTACAAAGAAGTATTGGGATCGTCATCAAGAGGGAGAAAGCCAAAACCCTACATCTACTCAAGTCAAAGTGTTTTGAAGACTATTCATCCAAAGGAAGCTAGATCAAAAGGTAGTATCAACTCACTCTCTGTGGGATCAAGAATCACTCTTGAAGAAAACAACTTCATCAAGGAGAAGTTTTTTATCCTCTATATCATCATCAACATCAAGAAAGCAACAAGAAGAAGGAGAATCCTATCAAGTAAGTATATTTATGTCCACATCTCAATCTGTCAAAATGTCTTTTTGCAAAGAAAGCAACACATTGGTTGGGGCTTCAAACTATCTTGCATGGAAGAAAATGACAGATTTGAATCTCATTGAAAATGAGGCTATGTAACATGGCAAAGGTTCTATCACTAAATCAAGAGAGGAAGAAGCTCAAGCTCTTGCCAAGTATATGAAAGGGGAAGTTAGGGCTCAAAGGATTCTCATAGAATCCATCAAGGATCCCCTCATCCCATATGTATCCAAACTCAAAACTTCAAAAGAAATCTATGACAAACTAGTAGAGTTATATTCCGTAAGCATTGTTGGAGAAGTCATCTCATTAAAGCAAGAACTCTACAAGATGAAGTTTTCTAGGGAAGATCCGGGATCAACTACAAGATCCGGGAGAAGTCATGTCTGATAGAGAAATGACTAGAGTGGTATTAAATGTACTACCGAAGGAGTGGGGTAATTTTACTTCAAGTATTTATGGGAAGAAAGAAGCTACTCCATTCCAGGATCTATGGTCACTATGCGAGATTTAAGAATCTAGAATAAAGGCCAAATCTGATATGGGAGCAGGTAAGCAAAATCATGCTTATGTTGCAATGACAAGAAGATAGGGAAAATTTGGAAAGTCTAGTTCTTGGAAAAAGAAAAGGGACATGTCTTGGTCTTGGAGAGGTTGAATAGGTAAAGGGTATTGGTCTTGATATTCGTCAATTGGAGTCTCTATAAGAAGAAGAATGTGTGCGGGTTTTCCTCTCAAGTGGAAAGGTTTTGGCCCTGGCGAATAGTCTACATTTTGTGTCTCTTGTATCTTTATTGTTTATGCATTGGTCACTGTTCGATGAAAGAACACAATAATAATCTAAAGAGAAGAATCTAATCTCAGAAGTAAAAAGCATTCACAAGCAATTATCTCTCAGAGAAATCACCTAATACTTGATGCCCTAGATTTCTCGCCCCCACTCACATCTTGCTGAAAATGTGTAACTTGGTTCAGTTTTCATAAATATGAAATGTACTTTTGATTCTTGTATATTGTAAAATGAAAGAAAAATTATTATTATTATTTTTGGAGAATGGGTTTCATGTTCAAGGTATTTTATTTTAGAGGTCAAGCACCCATTTAGTGCTTCTAAGATTTGTCCTAGCTCAAGAAGTCAAGAGAGTCATTGTCATAAGTTGAAGGCCCCATTAGGCATATTGTAACTTGTAAAGAAAAAAAATTGTCATTAAAAGTGTAAAAATACCCTTCAAGACACAGATCCACTCGAATCTTGTTGAAAAATGTGTAACTAGGTTGAGTCTTCATAAATATGAAATGTACTTCTGATTATTGTATATTGTAAAATGAAAGAAAAATTATTATTATTATTTTTGGAGCATGGGTTTCATGCTCAAGATCTTTTATTTTAGAGGTCAAGCACCCATTGAGTGCTTCTAGGATTTGTCCCAGGTTAAGAAGTCAAAAGAGTCATTGTCATAAGTTGAAGACTCCATCGGGCACATTGTAACTTGTAAAGAAAAATATTTTTCTCATTAAAAGTGTCAAAATACCCTTCAAGACCAAGTCAGCCTGGCAACAGGGAAGTCAACCTAATTTGAGGAGCCATGTCCACCTTAAAAAGCCTATATAAAGGAGGGAACTCGACCTCCTTGGAAGACATTCATCACTCACTCATTCAAGCGAAGGAGGAAGAGGAAGAAGGCAGCGAAGAAGGAAGAGGACGTAGAAGACTTGTTTCTAGGCTATTTCTCTCTCACACGTACGAAGGAAGGCTAGGTTTTCTCCTGTTGGTCTAGGGTTTTTCTTTTGCGGGTTCGATCTTGAAGAAGGAAGAGAAAGAAGGTTAGCGAAGTTCACATTAGGCCATCCTCAAGCACCAAAAGAAGGAGAAAGCCAAGCGAAGTTCTGAAGAAGTCTTGGAAGGCCAAAATAAGCCCACATGTGTGGCAGCAACTACTGTTGGGAGGGCCGGAAATTTCAAACCTATAAAAGAGGTTGAAATTCTGAAGTTGGGGGTCGAAGTTTCGCTACTAGAAGAGATTTGACTCAATGTTTTAAAACTCTGACTCCGACTCCGACTCGACCGAGGGTCGACTCTGACTCTGACTCCGACTCGGTATCGACTCGGCCGACTCGATGTCAATGACTCGGTCGTTGTAAAAAATACATTAAACATTTATTTTTTATAAAAACACATAATTTTAAAGATTTTCATTCATGTTTCCAAACACACAGCATTAGAATATAGATAAAAGGCAACATATGATCAAAGTAGGCTCATGAATATATCCATTACATCAAAATGGCACCCAGTGCACTATCCAATACATACGCGATGATGATATAGAGATCAAAACAAAAACACATAACCAAGGAGGCTATAGATGGCCTCTACAACAAAAGTATGTGCTAGAGTTGCCAACATCATCTGGTTCAGTGTTACTTGGGAGCGGGAGCGACATTTTCAGAAGCTCCCGGTTTGGGAGCGAATTCAGGAGGAGTTCGACAACCAATGTCACTAACGTCAAGGTACATAGAGGGATTGGTGCTCTTGATTAAATGCGAGTTTCATACCCTAATACATGACAAAATTCAATGGAAAAATTACAATCCCCCAATCCTGAAATCCTGAAAAACTGATAAGTCTACTGGATTTTGAATGAAATCTGAAATTCTACTTTCTCCATATGAAATCCAATGAAGCCAAAACCACTCTCAAACATCCTGAGTCATTTCATGGTAATGTTAAAAATTAGTAAAAGGATGAAAATGAAGATTAAGGAGAATGTCACTTTTACTTTAAGAATTTAACATTACCATGAAATTTGAATAGCATATCAACATACTAGGAGAGGGAAATGGACCCCAAAGACCAACAAACCAATTAATAAAACCATTTGGAGTCCCCCACACTCAGAAAAAAACATAAAAAAATAAAAATAAAAAAATGTGTTTTTGGGGGGTTCACTGGCCGCTTTCCTTGACCTGGCTAGGTTGATACGGACTCGGTCGTACCGAGCCGATTCAACCACCAAGTTGAAATTTTTTTGGCCGACTCGGTTCCGAGCCGGCCAGGTTTAAAAACACTGATTTGACTAGGTCTAACTTGAATAAAGGAAGTGCATCATCCAAAAGGGTTGGACTTGGTTTTGGAGGGTATTGGTCTTGGTCTAGAGGTCTTGAAATTCGTCAATTAAAGAATCAATAAGAGGAGAAGAGATTTGCGGGTTTTCCTCTCAAGTGGAGAGGTTTTGGCCCTGGCTTGCAACCTACATTTTGTGTTCTTGTGTATTGTTGTTCTTCTTGTTTTTGGTCTATGTTTGATTATACACAAACATAATAAAAAGTGAAGAAGCTAATAAGTAATAAAAAAAGGTAAAAACACATCACAAGAAGTTATAAAGAAAGAGAAATCATCCTAACTATTGCCCCATAGATTTCTCAACATGGTATTAGAGCTAAGGTTGGCTAAGGGCATAATGAAGAGACTACACTAAATAAGTTCCTAAAGAAGTGTAAGAAGGCGGCAAGTCAACTCAAAGAAGTATGGAATCTCCTATTTTATTCTAAAAGGAAAGTGACCAAGACATCTACAAAGGATGAAGGATTATTCTCCGCACTCACTGGTACATTTCAAGATGAGAATATTTGGGTGATTGACAGTGGAGCATTAAGGCATATGACCGGTCAACATAAGCAATTGAAGACATTCTCAAAGGAAAGTCCTGTTACTCCGTAGAACTTGGTGATAATAAAAGCTACCCCATGAGAGGAATTGGGTCTACTTCAATTGAGCTGGAAAATGGAGGAAACATTCATCTCAACAATATCTTATTTCTTCCAGGTTTGCACAAGAATTTACTTTCCATTTCATGCTTAGAAGACAAGGGTGATCGAGTTGCATTCATTGATGGAAAGGTTGTAGTATGGGGTAAAAACTCGAGCATAGAAGATGCTAGAATGATTGCGATTCGTGAAGGAAGACTCTATAGATTGATAACTCCCTTGCTCAAGCTTTGGTTCACATTATAATTAGCCCACGTGAAGTTTGGCATAGAAGATTTGGTCATCTCCACTATAAAACCTTACCAACCCTGAATTCCATAGTAAATGGCATCGCCGAACTAAAATAAGATCGTGAAGGAGTTTGCAAGGATGTGCATTGGGTAAGAACACCAAGAGGCCACTTGGAAGTAGTGCTTCAAGGTCAAAAGAAATCTTGGATCTTATTCATTCCGATGTTTGTGGTCCTATGACTCCATAGTCACTTGGAGGTCATCTATACTATGTCACATTCATAGATGAACATTCAAGGAAAAATTGGTTTTACTTAATGAAATCCAAAGATGAAGTCTTTACACAATTTCAAGAATTCAAAGTTGAAGTAGAGAACCTTACAGAAAGGAGAATCAAGATATTGAGATCTGACAATGGAGGAGAGTATACTTCAAAAGAAATTATAGCCTTTTGTAAGGAATCTAGGATTAAGAGGGAGTTAATAGTCCCATATAATCCCGAGCAAAATGGAGTTGCAGAACAAAAAAATCAATTCATTGAAAAAAGTGTGAAAGAAATACTACATGATCAAGATTTGTCGAAATTCTTGTGGGTGAAGCAACAAAACAGTTGTGTACATAGAAAATCAAAGTCCCCATGTGTCACTAGATAACTTAACTCCTGAAGAAGTATTCAGTGGGAAGAAACCAAGCGTAGATCATCTTCGAATTTTTGGTTGTCTTGTTTATATTCAGATATAGAAGGACAAGAAAAAGAAGTTGGATCCATTAGGCATGAAGGGAACTTTTGTTGGCTACAGTAATTCTTCAAAAGCCTATAGGATCTAATAAAAGGACACTGAATAGAAGTTAGTCGAGATGTGATATTTGACAAAAGTATTCCATTCAAGGAGTCAAAAGATCTCCCTATGGACTCTAATGATGAAGAACTTACGGTATTTGAAGAGGAAGTTGCTAGGGAGAAAGAAAAATCAAATCATGAAGATGAAGGTCCCAGTGAACCTATACAACCTGTGGTAATCCCTGAGACTAGAAAAATACCTAATTGGTTGAAATCCATCCTATTAGATGCAGAGGGTCATGGTGCAACTAAAGGTACATTTAGAGAAAGCAAGAAGCCCAGAAGATTTTCAGGGTACGCAACATTTATGACAAAGTTAATAGAAGCAGAACCATCCACCTTTGAATAAGTTGTCAATCATCAAGAATGGAAAGATGCCATGAAAGAAGAATATCAATCGATAATGAAGAATGGGGTATGGGAGATCACACATAGGCCTGAAGACAAGTTTGTGCTAACTTCCAAATGGCTTTAAAAGATCAAGCATACAACAGATGGAAGCATTGACAAGTATAAGGCAAGATTCGTGGCTAGGGGCTTCTCTCAACAAGAAGGGATCGATTATGAAGAGGCATTTGCTCCGACAACAAGGTATACAACTATATGTCCATTGGTCTCTTTGGCAGCATCGATGGGATGGAACATCCACCAAATGGATGTCAAGACTGCATTCTTGAATGGCACAATTGATGAGGAAGTTTGTATAGAGCAACCCTTGGGATTTGAAGTCAAAGATAGAGAGGCATATGTTTGCAGGTTGAAGAAGGCATTATATGGCCTTAAGCAGGCACCAAGGGCATGATATGCAAGGATGGATACATACCTTCAAAGATCGGGTTTCACAAAAACTTTTATTGATCCGAACCTTTATTTCAACGTTGTAAAAGGTGAGCCTATAATCATTCTTCTATATCTGGATGATCTTCTCTTGACAGGTGTGGAAGGTCAAATTGAAGAATGCAAGAAGCAGCTAGCAACAGAATTCGATATGAAGGATCTTGGGTTGATGCACTATTATTTGGGACTAGAAGTCAGGTAGGAACCTGATGAGATCTACCTAAGTCAAGGGAAGTATGCGACCGAGATGTTGAAGAAGTTTGACATGATGGATTGCAAACCAATGACAACCCCAATGATCACAAACTTGAAGAGACTAAGGAGTTCTGGATCTAACTCAGTGGATCCTACCAAGTATAGACAATTGATTGGCTCGATGATGTAATTGGTAAATACTTGACCAGGCATATGTTTTGTCATGAATATTCATAGTCAATTCCAAGTGGATTTGAAGCATGATCATTAGAGAGCATCGAAGCACATATTGAGATATCTGCAATGAACAATCTACTACTGCCTAAAATATGATAGGAGGAATGATGTCCACTTGATTGGATATACAAATTCTGATTAGGGAGGCAGTGAGCGGGATGGAAGGAGCACTACAAGAGGATGTTTTAGTTTGGGATCCTCCATGATCTCATGGATGAGCAGAAAGCAAGATCCGACTGCTTTGTGTAGTGTTGAGGCTAAATATATTGCAGCCTGTGAAGTGAACAGAGAAGTTGTCAAGTTGAGGAAGTTGTTGTCTTACTTATTCGAAGGACTAATGCACCCTACAGTGATACATTGTGATAACACCAATTGTATAAGCTTGTTTGAAGACCCAGTGTTTCATGGAAAGACAAAGCATATAAACAACAAGTATCACTACATTTGAAAGCTAGTAAACGATAGCGTTGTGCAGCTACAGTATAACTCCATCGATCAGCAGGAAGCTGACATATTAACAAAATCTCTTCCTAATAAGAAGCTTGTGTATTTGAGAGGCAAGCTTGGTTTGGTTGATATATCCTCCTTGGTTGAGAGGGAGAGATAGGCACATCATTCTTGTCTTCACTTGGGAAGACAAATGGAGGATTGGGTAAGTATCTGGCATCTGATACTCTTTGAGGATGTGGTAGGGCATCCAAGATAAGAGTAGTCAAAGACCAATATTCTTTGAGGACTATCTATCCAAGAGAAGAATAGTCCAAGGAAGGGCATACTCTGTGAACACGTGGGTGGGGTATGTGCCTTAAGAGACAATGATGATGGTGTTTGTAAATCATTGGTCGCACCAGCATTGTGCTCTGATCTATTGGAGAGATAGAGTTGTTAGTCAAGGCCTTGCTATGTGACAATGTTGGTTGTTATGATGCTAAATAGATGGGTTACCAATCTGACTCTTCTTATGAGATCTCTTCAGATTGAAAATGTCCATGTACCATTTATGAATACCTCCCTAGTTAAGAGGGAGTGTTGAAAAAAGTGTAACTACCTTCGGTCTTCATAAATATGAAATGTACTTTTGATTCTTGTATATTGTAAAATAAAAGAAAAATTGTTATTATTATTTTTGGAGCATGGGTTTCATGCCCAAGGTCTTTTATTTTAGAGGTCAAGCACCCATTGAGTGCTTCTAGGATTTGTCCTAGGTCAAGAAGGCAAGAGTCATTGTCATAAGTTGAAGACCCCATCAGGCATGTTGTAACTTGTAAGAAAAAATATCTTTGTCATTGAAAGTGTAAAAATACCCTTCAAGACCAAGTCGGCATGGCCACCGGGAAGTCAGCCTAATTTGAGGAGCCACGTTCACTTTAAGAAGCCTATATAAAGGAGGGAACTCGACCTCCTTGGAAGACATTCAAGCGAAGGAGGAAGAGGAAGAAGGCAGCAAGGAAGGAAGAGGACGAAGAAGACTTGTTTCTGGGTTATTTCTCTCTCACACATGCAAAGGAAGTCTAGGGTTTCTCCTATTGGTCTAGGGTTTTTCTGCAAGTTCGATCTTGAAGAAGGAAGAGAAAGAAGGTCAACGGAGGTCACATTAGGCCATCCTTAAGCACCAAAAGAAGGAGAAAGCCAAGCAAAGATCTAAAGAAGTCTTGCGAGGCCAGAATAAGCCCACACGTGTGGCAAAAGCTGTTGGAATTTCTAAGTCTAGCCCATTAGAAATTTTCCTGCACTATCTAGTTCATTTCGCCTACTTGTTTAATTACTATCAAGTTATTTAACCATATAAACACTGAAATAAACACAATAAAGTCTCAACCATCTACAGATCAACAGCTGAAAGGAATAGACACACACACAAGGGACACCATTATTTTTGGACAATAGTCCCTGGAAAAACCCAAGATGGGAAAACCAATGCAGCAGTGCTGAGGATTTTATTATTAAGCAACTTTGCTTGAGTGCACTAGGTGCCAACTGGCTCACCCGACAGAGATAAAAAATCTGGCAGTAATAGCTCTCTTCGGAAGCAAATATTCTGAAGGTTTGCCCCACGAATCCCTCTCCAGCACAATTTGAGGTTCTGTGTCAGCCCTCCTAGCCTATGCGTTACCCTGAAACCCTCTGTGTCAACCCTCTAAGGCTCTGCACAGCCTCTCTAGCCCTCTATGTCACTTCTGCAGCCTTTGCGTGGATGACACAGGGCCTTCTAGCCTCTGCATGGCTCCCTCTGTCTTTGCGTCTACCTCTACACTGGTCTTCTGGCACTATCTTTGCCTCTTTGCCTCGTACTCACTGCCCCTCGCTGCAACTCTGATCACTGATTCAATTTCTCTTAGCAAAACCCGCTCTAGAAAATCGAATGATTGATCACTTTGGTGTATCTCCAACTGACCCTCAAGCCTCCTCTTATACTTTTTCTGTTAAGTCTTTAATGGCCGAGATTACATCTCTAATCAACGGCTAAGATTAGATTTGACTTAATCCATGTCATTTAGAACCTTATAACCCAGTTTTATATTAATACCCATTAATATTTTTATTATATAAGAAGAAATTTCGGCGTAAATCACATAAAGAAAGACCTTTGTCGACGCATTTCGAACCAACTAGTGTGGTTCATCGTCAGAACAAGTTAAAGAACAGATCCAATCTAGCATGTTAAATAGACTGAGCAGAGACTCCAACGGCTAAAAAAGACTAACGGCTAAATTCTGACTCAAGGACCCCCGTCAAATTTCCATTTATTAATTTAATATAACTATTCTTACTATTTACCATTATTCCTCATGTTTGTTATTTAATTTATGGAATTAAGTTGAATCAGGTAAAAAAATAAAAATTGGTTAGTTATTCATTTTATTTAAAATTATCAATTAACAACATATAAATATATATA
>APFE031658837.1:60397-91986 GCA_000404065.3 Pinus taeda | reverse complement strand
CAAAGATCATCCGATTCCGATAAGTATTTATGGAGATATGAATTTATTTTGTTTATGTAATTATTATCAAGCCGACCAGCACTTGAGTAGGCTCAGAAGCCCAATAGACGTGTCTACTCATCATCTACGTTTTAGTATAAATTGGTGAGGATTTGAAGTCATTTGCACACACATTCTTGGTGTGATCTACTCCTCTACATGTCTTTGGGTTTTGGTGGAGGAGAGACACTAAAGAAAATACGCTGACCTAAGTACAGTATGATGCCCTAGTTTATACACAAATGATGCCCTAGCCTGTACGTTGTTCAAGAAGCCCTAACGCTGTCCTGTAATGGAGTCTCCTAGCTACAGAGAAGAAGATACCTAGCTGCTGTAAAAGGGGGCTTTTATATGTAGCAAGAGGAGACCTGTCTACACAGCAAGGAGATGTCTTAATCCACAGTCTATGGGACCTTCCATCCGCTGTCAACGGAAGCTCTAAAAGAGCCCTTGCCACAGATCTGAAAGTCACCTAAACTATACGCTGTCTGAGGAGATCTGGCCGCAGTCAAAGAGGTTTTATATGCAGCAAGAAAAGGCACTCACACATAGCAAAGGGGAGGCTTCTATAAATAGCATTAGAGGGTGCCCTAAGCCGCAGTAAGGAGGCCTAGAAGAGGCCCTAATCACGGACTAGAAGGTGACCTAATTCTCTGTCACAATCTGCCCTAGTCGCAGTCAAACAGGAAGGCTACTATCCGCAGAGAAGAAGAAGCCTTATCAATATATCAAGGCCTGAAAGGACAGCGTGGAATTTGTGGCAGCGTGGTAAAAGAAGTATGATGACAGCACTGTGTTAGAAGGCTGTTCCTAGGACTGTTTACATGATTGGTAAATCACAGTGCTGACAGCAAAAGTCAAGCTCTTGTAAATTCTGCTTCATTGACATGGCATGGCATAGCATGGCATGGAAGGCACACTATATATAATGGCAGAAGACAGCATGATGTATGGACAACAGCATGATGTAGATCATGGGTAGATCATGATGATGGAAGGGGCAGCATATGCACAAGCAGCATGATGACGATGACTCATACTAGCAGGGGCAGCATATGCACAGGAAGCATGATGTTGAATACAATGATAAGCATGGGCAGCATGAAGTAGGATGACTATCATGATTAGTGCAGCGTGGTGCAGTACACTGTAAGGTACAGCAAATGGACGAGATGCAGAACGATGATAGGTGAAGGAGTCACCTTGAGAATCAGTTGAAGCAGAATGTCTCCAACTGATCTCATCATGATACGAAATGATCTATGCTAGATCTAGATAAGTCAAAGTATTGACTTCTGTTGTAAATGTACTCTCTCTCTCTTTCTCTGCTGAACTTTGAAGATAAAAGAAGATTTGATCAAAGGGTTTCCCCACACATTGTGGGGTTTGTCCCTGGCTCGCGCCATATCTTGTGTCCTCTTGTCTTGGCTTGTCTTCTGCGTTTTGTATTTATGTTCTATCTGCAGTTTATCGTAATGCTGATGTGATTGCCAACTATGAAAATTTAAATAAATTGCTCTAGCATAGAACATACCTAAATTTAACAAATCTCATGTGCTTTAGCCTCTCCACCAATTTTCATGGCTAGAGCACATCCAATGCTACCCCAAATCATCAGAAACCGCTGCTAGGAAAGATGAAAATTTCAGACCTGCAGTAGAGGCCGAAATTCTGACGTTGTGGGTCAAAGTTGTGCTACCGGAAGAGATTTGACTGGGTTTGACTTGGACAAAGGGAGCACATCATCCGGAAGGGTTGAACTTTGTCTTCGAGGGTATTGGTCTTGGTCTAGAGGTCTTGGAATTCATCAATTGAAGAATCTATAAGAAGAGAAGAGATTTGTGGGTTTTCGCCTCAAGTGGAGAGGTCTGGCCCTGGGTTGCAGCCTACATTCTGTGTTATTGTGTATTGGTGTTCTTCTTGTTTTTGGTAGCTGTTTGATGATACACAAACATAATAATAAGTGAAGAAGCGAATAAGTAAGAAAAAAAAAAAAGGTAAAAAGACATCACAGCAGTTATCAAGAAAGAGAAATCATCCTAACTATTGCCCTATAGATTTCTCAACAGATCCGCATAGGATTCACCACGTAAATGGATCCCTCAAACCAGAAACAATTCCCATGCTGCTGAAACAGATCTTGTGCCAGCTAGCTTCACATGCCGAACCCCAAGCAAATAACATTAAAATTTTAGGTTTACTTTTTATTTTTTAAGAATATTTGCCACCTATTTGAAAGCATAATAAACAAATATTCTATTTTGATGTTTACTTAGATTATTTATTGGTAATCTGCAGGCTCTATAGTTGTATAAGTTATTAATTACCTATAGGCTGTATAGCACATGATAATGCTAGAAGGAAAGGTCTGAGACATTAAAATTTTAATTTTCAATTTTTTATAATGCTAACACAAAAGTATTGAGACAATACATAGATAATAATATATTGTATAAAGGATAGCCGTATCTTTAATATTTTAATTAGATCAATACTATCCAACTCTGGGTAAAGAGTCCTCTTAGACAGTATGATAGATAGACTATAGCATGTTCTCAAGCAGTGTACAATTAATCCATCTACCACTGTAACTAGCTGGGAACTTTTAGATTCTAAGGCAAAATTTCAAGCAAGATGACACGTTGATCATCATGTAGAGTTGAAATTTTGAAATGATCAGCATGTAGACCCATTTTTAAATATGTACTCTACATCATCATATTAATAGAGTGATCATCAATGAGACACTCAATTTTGTATTTACAGTTATCATTTTTGTATAAATCATGACGCATCGTGATTTCAGTCTTCAGATTTATAAATTATCTAATGACTACAGCTCTAATGTTGTGATTCATGAATGGTTTTGATTTTTCAATTCGAATATGTTTTTCATATTTGAATAATATATATATATATATATATATATATATATATATAATTGTATTTTTTGTACATCGTGTTTCCCCACGGCATCCAGATACTGGCTTTTGAAAAATATGGTGGTTGTGTATCCAGATCTGGATCCAAATCTGTATCCATTTTTGTTTCCTGGTAACTTAGATATCCATTGACATTGTTTACAGAATGCTCTGATTACCTTAGTTGTTTTTCTACAATGCCTTGTATGCAATTTCTTTCTGAAAATTTAAACGAACTTTCCAATCCTTTATGTTTCTATAGTACCCATGCGTGTAATTTTCTTCTGATGTTATTTAACGTACAAATAATATTTGTTAGAATTCTGCACATATATAATAGAGATGCAAATTAGATATAAATCCAGAAGAGATGTCTTCCACCATTAACTACCCAGACATTAGATATTTTAAGTTTTAACATAGGAACAATTTGTGGTTTTACAAGTTGACAACATCCTTTAGAGCCTACACTGAAATTCTCTGTTATGCTTCCTCTTTGTTTTGACTGGTTTGGCCAAGTATATGATATCCTATGTTGCATGAGTTTCTGGAATGTGGGAACATTGGAAACTTGGTTTCGGGTGTCTAGAATGGCTAGAGGTTTCCCCAAAATTTACAGGAAATGGCTAATCGGGAACAGTATTATTATATAATAAAAAATAGAAAATATAAAATATTTTCTTAATTATATAATTTACATAATATTGAATCAAAATATTCAAATATTAAAATCAATTTAAACATATAATCTCTCTTATATATAAATATATTCTTTGGGTGTCTCTCTCTCTGAGTCTCTTCTTTTTATATATATAAAATGCCAAGTTCATTATCAGTTCTCTGACACATGACTAGTCTTTGAAACAATCTGGGTTAAAAATACAAAGGAACAGTTTTACATATGTTTCTCTAGCTATTCTTAAGATAAAAAGTAAAGCAACTCTAATGTTTAAGCATTGACTGCCACATACAATATGCACACACAATCTTCTGTGATATATGTACATAAACAACAAAAGAAATACTCATCAGCGTGACATCTCAGATATCGCCCTTACATCGAGGTGCCACACGCTTCCTTAACCAATCAAGAGATTGCTACAGTTTCTCAACTAAGGATATCGGCGTTAAGGATGTCTTTGGCATTTCTCCCTGCAAAGGTTTCAACATAGGCTCATGTTTTGTGGGCAGCTCAGCAAATTTCTCTAGAGGCTTTGTATTCCCCAACCCCAGAGAACACCGGAACTCCACAAAAAACAGTCTTCAAAGCTCCCAAAACTTTCCCCAGCTCCAGCTCCTATTGCAACTCCCACTGAAAAGGTATTGTTCCCATACAGTTCCAAAGCTCCCGGGAGCGCGGAAACCATTGGAACGGGTTTCCCACTTCTCTGGAGCATTTCCGGTGTAACATAGATGATATCTTGATATAGAATGAGATCAAAAGTAGGTACCAGTAAGGAAGCCTCAGTATCAAATATTTTTGGAGCACACAATAGAATATATAAGGCCATTGTAACAAATAATCCAATTTTCAAGCATTCTTCACCCACCCCCCAGGTCCGAAAGACTATGTGGATGCAAACTGGGATAGACCTCTCCAATGAACTTTGCCAAAGCCCAACCTTGACTGAACTTGGCTATATGTAATCTTTTTCAATCTCATGATAAAGGAAAACATTTTCCAATTGGAAGAAAAAATGGAAATAGACGATTTGTTTATTACACTATGACCATGTTAATTATTTCTTTCACAACAAACATATTCATCAATCTTAATAACAGCATTGTTAGTGCATAAAAAGGTGGAGATCGTTATTTACCTCACAGACAGTTCCCAGTATCGCATCAACATAACTAACTGAAATAGTCGAATATAGATTGATGCCATCTCTTTCAATTCCTGGAATCTCCTTCACGTTAAGGTATACATAGAGATCTCCAGCAGGGCCCCTGCATCAGTCAATAATTATAACCAACTCTATAACCTTACCAGTATGATAGAATCTAACTGAAAGGACATGCTAAAATATTTCAGAATAATAAAACCAAGGTTCTCTCTAGAGCAATAATTGGAAGCTATAAGAAAAACAAATGCGTGACATTAAAATTTAACAATAACTTGAACATACAAATTTACTCTAAAGAACTAAGTTCCATGTCATTTTCAACATTTATAGCTACTTTCTTTTAACATGTCATTCCCAAGTGAGCAATTTCCTTTTGATAAATTCAAGGCTAAAGCATACAATATATATTGCTGATAGTATCCATAGTCAACTCAGTCAACTCTGACTCAGACTTGGCCAAGTTGACCAAGTTAACCTCTGCACATTCCAACTCAGTTTCCAAGTGAGCAATTTCCTTTTGATAAATTCAAGGCTAAAGCATACAATATATATTGCTGATAGTATCCATAGTCAACTCAGTCAACTCGGACTCAGCCTTGGCCAAGTTGACCAAGTTAACTTCTGCACATTCCAACTCAGTGATTTAAAATTTTAAACAGTATGATGACTGATTTGGCACTGAGCTGGCTGAGTTGTACACTGATTTGGCCAATTCGGCACCACACCAATCTGACTCAGCCGAGTTGTACCCTACAGGTCTGTGGTGCATATTTTGAGGGTAAACTTAAATTGTAGAAGGGAATTAGTGACGTGTTACGAATGTCTCGATAACATCCCGATTTTATCTCAAAATCACGATATTTTGGCCTAGCCGATGTTTGCCGATTTTTAAAGATATTTTTATGGTATTATAATTTTGCCGATGTTTGCCGATTTTTTACTGATATTTTCCCGATTATTTGGTTTTCCAGACCCTTGCCAATTTTATCCCGATGCCGATGTTCACAACATTGGGAATTACACCTACGAACTAATTCCACTCACCCTAAACCCTTCTCATTGAGCATTTGTAGGCATCTGGAGTTTTTGGAGCAGCACTAAAGACTGATTTGAGTGAGCTTGGAGCTTGTTTGGTAACTTTTCTGGCTGTTTGCTGTTGATTTTGCTTCTGATTGGGAGGTTACAGCCCATCTGCAAGGTCGGAGGAGGAGTTGACAGGATTCATAGGTTGAAGCAACACATGGCTGGTGTAAGAGGCCAAATTTCCCCATGTGAAGTAAGAACAGAAGAGATTGGATGGATGTCGAAGAAGACTAGCGAGGAATAGGGAACAGGGATAGAGATAGGTGCTGAAATAGGACGGAAGTGGCAACTTGCCTTGGTTGAGGGATCTGGAGCAAATCCTAGTTTTGATTTTGAGGGCTCTTCCTCTATCCCTTCTAGCAATGTAAGGGAACCCTTCTGTTATGTTCCTCACTCCCATGAAAAGTAGCTTCAACTAAAGGAGCATTCAAATTTATTTTACTAAAAATTCCCCCACATCTACTAGTGCCAATGCCTCTCAGTCTCAACCGAGTCAGACACATCCCACCTTAGATGACCATTGGAACAAGCAAAACAAGAAAGTTGCTTGTAAGTCCAATGCTAGATGGTAATATGATGCAAATATTCCCTTCAATGTTGCCCACTCAACTTATTACCAACTTATGTGGGATTCAATTATTGCTACCGGTAAGGGCTTGAAAGGCCCTAGTGTGCATGACCTCAGCAAATCTCCTTTGTACAAAGAAGTTTTGTCCATAGATGAATCCTTGAAGGATTTTAAAGAGACATGGGTCAAAACATGATGTACCATCATGTTACATAAATGGACTGATGGAAGGAACCATGCTAAAATCAATTTCATTGTCTCTTGCCCACAAAGAACCATGTTTTAGAAATCAATTGATGCATTTTATAAGGTGAAAGACACAAACTTCTCATTTCAGCTTTTGCATGAGATTATTCTGGAGGTGGGGGTGGAAAATGTTTAGATCATCACAGATAATGCCTCTAACTATGTTCTTACTAGTAAGATGTTAAAAAGCAAATACAAAGCCATATTATGGACCCCACCTGTTGCACATTGCATAGACCTCATGCTTGGGAATATAGGCAAACAAGATTTGATCAAGAACATTGTAGAGTATACCACAAGATATTGCAAAATATATCAACCACGGTATCGAACCTAACGAGGAAAAACACAAGGAACAATGATTTTTTGGCCTGCCATCACGAAATTTACTACTCACTTCCTCATGTTACAATCTCTCTTTTCCCAAGCACAAAACTTGCAAAAGATGTTTTCAAGTAATGAATGGAATGGATCTCAATGGGCCTGTAAACAAGATGGAAAAGACATTGTGAAAACACATTTTGAAAAAGAGACGCAAATGTTGATTTGGGGTAGCATCGGATGTGCTCTAGCCATGAAATTTGGTGGAGAAGTTGGGGCATATGAGATCTCCAATACCCATAAAGGGTTTGGGCAGATTCTAAACAGTTCTGGAGATATTAAAATAATTAATATTTTTAATGGAATCCCTAAGTCTAAACTTAGGGAAAATAAAATATTAATGTGCATTAATATGAAACTATGTTAGAATGGTCCAAAAGACATGGATCAAGCCAAATCTAATCTTAGCCATTGATTAGGGACTTAATCTCGGCCATTGTTTGTCAACGAGTAAAGTATAAGAGGAGGCTTGAGGGTCACTTGAAGAACACACTGAGGGAGACCAGTCAGTTCAATTTCTTGAGTAGGGTTAGCTGAGAAATTGAACCAATGGTCTGAAGAGCAGTCAGGAGGCAGCAAGTACGGAACAGAGAGACGGGAGATCAGCGCAGAGGCAGAAAAGGCAGACGCAGGGACTAGAGGAAGCCACGCATAGGCAGCAGAGACTGCACAGAGCCAACAAGGTCTGCGTCATCCACATAGAGGCTGCAGGAGTGACGCAGAAGGTCAGAGAGGCTGCACAGAGCCTCAGTAGGTTGACGCAGAAGTCAGTAGGGCCTACGTCGGGTTCAGCAGAAGTGCTGGAGAATTTGTCTATTTGTGGGTAAGCCAGTTTGGCACCCTATTGTACCAGAAAATTGTCGAATAATAAAATCCTCCCTTGCTGCGTCGGTTTTCCCACATTGGGTTTTTCTGGGGACATTAGTCCAAAATAACGGTTTCAATGTGTTGATTCTTGTGCATATGTTTGTTTCTATATTACGGTGTGATGTCTGCAGCAGTATTTATTTTAATGTTTGTTGAAGTAATTTCATGAATAACTTTGGTGAAATAAGTAGGAAAATTAAATCAGTTGTTGCTGCAATGATAGAATTTTCGCATGGTATTAGGTCAAGTAATCAAAGACGGAAAGGGAAAATCAATTATGGGTCGAGACCATGATGCAGAGGCATCTACCTCAGGGGACTCACGCAGATTTTCAGAAGATTACACAAGAGGAAGAGATTTCGATTTCTCTATGTTGGCTTCCAAGTTGGAAGAAGAAGTGGCATGTATGACTAGTGCTGCATCATCAGAAGTATGGTATATAAACAATAGAGCCTCGCGGCATATGACGAGAATCAGGGAGTGTTTCTTAGAATATCAAGAACAAAAGATGAACTTTCAAATCACCATGGGGAATAAAGCAAAGTGTACTCCAGTAGGAAAGGGTACCATAGTTTTTCAAACAAAATGGGAGAGCGGTTCCATGCCACAAATGTGTTGCATGTACCAGGATTGGGGATGAACTTGGGCTATGATGTCTACTTCATCAAGGAAAAGGTATACATCAAACACCCGAGCTGGAAAAGGAAAGTGCAAATCGGGATCAAAAGTAATCGGTTGTATAGATTACAACTAGAATCTCCAATAGCACTAATAGGCAGTCACGGGGACAAGGACTTGAACGAACTATGGCACAGAAGGATGGGTCACTTGCACCATGGAGCTCTGAGAATTCTCAGGAGCACTGTAATAGGAGTTCTGGATCTGAGTACGGAATGAGATGATGTATGCAGGGGATGCGCTCTAGGAAAGTATGCCAAGGCGGCATTTCCTAGGAGCAAACACAAGGCCAAGAGTGTACTAGGATTGATACACTCATATATCTGAGGACCCATGTCCGTCAAAGCTCTGAGTGGTGCCGAGTATTTCCTTACCTTCATTGATGACCACTGGAGGAAAACTTGGATCTATTTTCTGAAAACCAAGGATGAGGTTTTCTGTCGATTCAAGGAGTTCAAGGCTCTAGTGGAGAATCTGACTGGTAAGAAAATAAAAGTATTGCACTCAGATAATGGTGGAGAGTATGTCGATAAGGACTACACTGATTATTGCGCTAAAGAGGGCATCAGAAGAGAGTGGACAGCTCCCTATAATTCGGAGCAGAATGGGGTTGCAGAAAGGAAAAACAAAACCATTGTAGAAACAGCTAGGGCCATGTTGTATGATCAGAATATGCCAAAATCCTTGTGGACGGAAGCATGCAACATAGCTATCTACATTCAAAACAGGACTCCTCATCGGGCATTGGGCAAGATTACTCCAAAGGAAGTCTTCACTAGGAAGACGCCTGAAGTCAGTCGTTTCAGGATATTTGAGAGTTTAGCATATTGTTGCATACGCGAAGAAAAGAGGAAGAAGCTGGATCAGACCGCAGAAAAGGGTAATCTGGTGGGATACAGCGAGAACGCTAAGGCATACAGAATCTATCTTCCAGAGAGCAGGAAGGTAGTAGTACGACGAGATGTAAAGTTCTTGGAGGGCAGAGCTTTCAAAAGATCTCACAAAATGCCCTCCGAGGAGCAATCGAAAGAGGATTCGTTGGTCATGCCTCTTCAACCAACAAAAGTGAAGAATCCTTCCTCATGTCAGGAAGATTCTCAGGATGAGGAGGAGAAGCGAACACGAGCACCTACTGGCAGAGGAAGAATCAGCATCGTCAGATTTTGGGTGATGCAGAGAACTTCATCGGTGAGCCAAGGAACAATAAGAGGGAGCGAAAACAGCCAAACAGGTATCAGGCATTAGTAGCTCAGGATGGGGAGCCTGCCAATTTCAAGCAGGCAACTCAGCATCAGGTCTGGCCAGATACGATGGTGGAGGAGTATAACTCCATAATGGTAAACAACGTCTGGGAGGTGGTGTCAAGGCCTCAAGACAGATCTGTGGCAGGGTCAAGCTGGATCTACAAGATCAAATATGTTGCGGACAGCAGTGTTGAAAAATACAAGGCCAGGTTTGTGACTAAGGGGTATGCTCAAAAGGAAGGGATTGACTATGAGGAAACCTTCGCCCCAGTAGCCAAGTATACATCTATTAGGACCGTGATATCTCTTGCAGCCTAAATGGGATGGGAGATCCATCAGATGGATGTCAAGACGGCATTTCTGAACAGGGTAATAGAAGAAGAGGTATACATTGAACAATCAGAGGGCTTTGAAACTCATGAGAAGAAGTCTCATGTATGCAAACTGAAGAAAGCCTTGTATGAGTTGAAGCAAGCACCGAGAGCGTGGTATGGTCGAATAGATGGCTACTTGGAGAAGATGGAGTTTGTCAAGAGTGACGCGGATCTGAATCTCTACTATCTGGTCATAGAGAACGAGCCACTTATCTTAGTATTACATGTGGATGATCTCCTTTTGATAGGATCATCCAGACTCATTGAGAACTGCAAATAGAATCTAGCCACAGAGTTCGATATGAAGGATTTGGGACGAATGCACTACTTCCTAGGGTTAGAAGTTTGGCAGCAGAAAGGAGATATCTTCCTTGGGCAAGGGAGGTATGCTACAAAGATCCTAAAAAGGTTTGGGATGGGAGACTGTAGACCTATGGCTACACCAATGATCACCAACCGGAAGAAGATTGATGCATCAGAAGACAAGGATGTCGATCCCACCCTATACTGACAACTCATAGGGTCCCTGATGTATCTGGTCAATACCAGGCCAGATATTTGCTATGCTGTCAACACCCTCAGTCAGTTCATGGTGGAACCAAAGAGGGCATGCTGGGCAGCAGCCAAACACGTTCTCAGGTATTTACAAGGAACAGTTGATTATGGGCTCTTATACACCAAGGGGAAGGATATCAGGTTGAGTGGATTTACTGATGCAGATTGGGTCGGAAGTTCAGTGGATCGGAAAAGTACCTCTAGGTATTGTTTCAACATTAGATCAGGAATGACCTCTTGGGGCAGTAGAAAATAGAAGTCTTTGGCTCTGAGCTCATCTAAGGCAAAATATATGGCAGCAAGCACAACTTCGTGCGAGGCCATATGGCTTAGAAAACTGTTGGTGAATCTATTCAGAAGAAATATGGAGGCGACCAGGATCATGTGTGATAATCAGAGTTGCATCAAACTCTTTGAGAATCCAGTATTCCATGATAGGTCAAGGCATATTGATATCCGGTGTCACTTTGTCAGACATTGTGTCCAAAGAGGAGCTGTATAGTTGAGCTACACTCCTACAAGAGAACAAGTGGCAGATATCCTCACCAAGGCCCTTGGAAAGTCAAAATTTGACTACTTCAGGGAAAAGATGGGGATGGTAAAGAACCCCTTTCAGAAGTAGTGTGTTAGCAGCACGAATGAAGAGGGAGTTGCAACGTTGGGAGAAAGGACCATCAGTAGCACAGATGCAGAGGGAGTTGCAGTGTGGATGCAGTGTTGGGAGAAAGGACCAGCAGCAGCACGGATGCAGAGGGAGTTGTCGTACAGATGCAACAGTGGCAGTAGCAGAGTCATGGGCAGCAGTACAGGATACAGCAGTGCAGAGGATGTTGGGTAAGGAGGCTTAACATCAGCACAAGGACCGATGCCGGATGATCTAGGTAATACTCAGTGAGGAGTATTACTAGAGCATTGTGCTCGCTAAGAGAGAGTGTTGATTTGGGGTAGCATCAGATGTGCTCTAGCCACAAAATTTGTGGAGAGGTTAGGGCATATGAGATCTCTAATAACCAGAAAGGGCTTGGGCAGATTCTAAACACTTCAGGAGATATTAAAATAATTAATATTTTTAATGGAGTCCCTAAGTCTAAACTTAGGGAAAATAAAATATTAATGTGTATTAATATGAAACTGTGTTAGAATGGTCCAAAAGATATGGATCAAGCCAGATCTAATCTTAGCTGTTGATTAGGGACTTAATCTCAGTCGTTGATTTGTCAACAAGAAAAGTATAAGAGGAGGCTTGAGAGTCACTTGGAGAACACACTGAGGGAGACCAGTCAGTTCAATTTCAGGAGCAGGGTTAGCTGATAAATTGAACCAGTGGTCTAGAGAGTTGTCAGGAGGCAGCAAGTACGGAACAGAGAGACGAGAGATCAACGCAAAGGTAGAAGAGGCAGACGCAGGGGCCAGAGGAAACCACACAGAGGCAGCAGAGACTGCGCAGAGCCAGCATGGCCTGCATCATCCACGCAAAGGTTGCAGGAGTGACGCAGAAGGCCAAAGACGCTGCGCAGAGCCTCAGTAGGCTGACGCAGAGGGTTTCAAGCTGACGCAGAGGTCAGTAGGGCCTACGTCGAGTTCAATAGAAGTGTTGGAGAATTTGTATATCTGTGGGTAAGCCAGTTTGGCACCCTGTTGTATTAGAAAATTGTTGAATAATAAAATCCTCCCTTGCTGTACCGGTTTTCCCACATTGGGTTTTCTGGGGACATTAGTCCAAAATAACTGTGTCAATGTGTTGATTCTTGTGCATATGTTTGTTTCTGTATTACGATGTGATATATGCAGCAGTATTTATTTTAATGTTTGTTGAAGTAATTTCATGAATAACTTATGGTGAAATAAGTAGGAAAACCTGGAAAAGTAAATCAGTTGATGCAATGATAGAATTTTCACAGCAAACATTGTGAAAATTGCCAAGCGCCTTGTTAAGATGTTGCAATTGATGGATGGGGAGAACTTGACCATCAGATGCATTTATGAGACTATGGATCGGGCAAAGGAGCAAATAAACGCAACATACTAGGATAGAGTAGGTAAGTATGCATCCATTTAGGAGATTATTAATAACAAATGGAACAGTCAACTCCACCACCCTATACATGAAACTAGGTATTTCTTGAACCAAAGGTATTCTTATAGAACACAATTACAAGAAGATCAAACTTCAAAGGTCAAAGATGGATTATACCTATGTTGCCAGGAAACGTGGGTGCGGGGACGGGGAGGATGACAACATTTTTGGAAACAGGTTGCGTGGGTTCGTCGAGTAATATAATAATATTAAATTTTAATAATTATATTTTATAAATTATAAATTTATAGTTAATAATATATATGAAATTTGAATTTGTATATTTTTTCAACTTTAAACAAGAAAAAATTTACTCATAATCATTTAAACATGCACATCATTGAACATTCAACATTGACATTGAAATTTCAAAATTTATCACCAAAAATTGAAAAAATTGTTCATTGTTTACATATTAACATGAATCATGATATATGTCCATTGTCATACTACATTAAAAATTTGCCTTAAAGCATATTCAAACATGAACTAGGAAATTTATACTTTAATGTAGCCACAAGCCTAAAAAAAAACCACAGAATTTATATGTTAACGACAAATGTAATGATTCAATTTTTCAAAAATTAAAATATATATACTATGAACTGTTTTTCCTGAACAAATTCTAAACCATTTAATTGGATTTTGTTGATCCATGGTGAAATTACATTGCAAGGGCAAGCAACACCATTGTTAGAGGGTAGATAATGAACTGGCTTGAATGTTGTGTAGATGATTGAGTTGAAAATTTGAAATACATTCTCACTGAACAGTTTATATTGTAAAGAATAGCATAGAGCTATATTCAGTGTATGAATGCATTTATGTAATGCCATTCATTAATGCAAAAAATGATGAAGATTTTCTGTGCTTTATTAATCTAATTGCAACTATTTCAGGTTAAAAGAACTGAAACATATACTTCTCATATTATAGTATATAGTATAAAAAATTAAAAATTTAACAAGTCTGGGTTGAGTAGAGGTAAGTTTGTGGCATTGTCATCTCTGTTTAGGGCTTCGGTTGGGTACAGGAGTCTGCATAGGGAGGTCGAGGTCTGTTCCTTAGTGAACAGTGAGCTGTTTTGTGTAAACAGTGGCATGAATCAAGCCCTACAGCTCAGCGTTTGACAACAACAAGGAGGAGGGACTATGCCACAGTTGTAGGAGGCAAATTGAGTGTATAAAAGTGGACTGACAGTTGTGGCTTATGTTGCAGACAATCTGAAACAACAAGAAATTGTTACATTCATTCCGGGAATTCTACTTAATGTAGTTGAGCCCCTGTGGGTGTTCACTGTTCAAATGTGTAATATAATGCACCTATATTTTTCACACGCGGGTCTTGTGAAAAATTTTCATGGAATAATAAAATTGAAAACGAAAACTTGTAAATACCACTACCATTGAAGCTACTCTGTCCACTGTCGCTGAAGCTGCCCACCGCCGCCGGAAATGGTAAACGGGGACAGCTCAAGCCTCAACCAAATGGAAAAAACTTAAAAGTTAAATGAAATCAGTAATCATGTATCAGATATTTGCTTGTGTGCGTTCATAAAGAGTTAAAGTCTTAAAGATTTAGGGTTTTTTAAGTTTTTTACCTTTGTTATAATTTATTTTTTTAATTTCAATAAAAAAAATTATTTGAAAATTAAATTTTTAATATAGTTTTTTTTATGAAGAACCCAAAGAACCCGAAGAACCCAAAGAACCCAACCCGAAGAACCCAAAGAACCCAAGAACCCGAAGAACCCAAGAACCCATTAAAGGAAAAGAACCCAAATATTTTTTTGAAGAACCCGATTCTTCTGGGTTCGTCTGGGAAGAACCCGTACCCGAATTCGGTACTTGGGTGCGGGAACCCGGGACTGGTTCGAGAACCCCACCCCGGGTGCGGGTACCCGTGCAACATAGGATTATACAAATGCCTAGAGTGCATGGTCCCCAATGACGTAGAAACTCGAGATACACTAATAGATTAGTGCTTTCTCTAGAGCCGCGATTACCTTTGGCAAAAAAATTGCAAATATTGCAATAGATGTGGACCAACCACCTAAACATTTCCTAAGATTTATTTAGTTTAGCCAAATTCACAATCTGTTTTGTTGAAATCTCTATCTTTGCCAATGTTGCAAGAACCATCCCCCCCCCCAGGGATCCAGAGGCACTACCGCGTCCCATACGGATCCGCAGGGGCCATATCCGTGATTCCGACTGCCTGATCCACAGTTCCAGAAAGGATCGGGTGCAGATCTGTGGAGGTTCAAGCATGTACCCACTGTGGATCACTAGCAGATCCAAGAGAAGGTGGACGGTTCACACGATTCCGCGAGGCTTTTTTGTTTTTTGTTTTTTGGAAATTTCGAACTATTATGTGAGGAACTACGCTTTCTGAATACTCCCAAGGTTCCCCTTGATGCTCCCTTGATGCTTCCTAGATGCTCCCTAATGGTAATGTTAAATTCTTAAAGTAAAAGAGACATTCTCCTTTATCTTTCATTTCCATCCTTTTACTTAAATTTTTAACATTACCATGAAATGACTCAGGATGTCTGAGAGTGGTTCCAACCTCATCAAACTTCATATGGAGAAAATAGAATTTCACATCCCATTCAAAATTCAACAGACTTCACAATTTTCAAGATCAATGGGATTGTGGTGTTTCATTGGATTATATCATGTATAAGGGCATGTGATTGGCATTTAATCAAGAGCATCAAGCCTTATATGTACCCCAGTGTTAGTGTTATTGATTGTTGAACTCCTTTGTCATGGCCTTAGCAATTATGTACCCTTCACTCAAGTCAAAATCATTGATCATGCATGTTAAGCTTTCTCTACCATATTATAAGGCTTGGATTAAGCTGTTTGATCAAAATTAGGCAATGTTGACTAATATCCCTATACAACTGAAGTAAAGGCAACTAGATTCTAGATGGTTGATGCTGGAATAATTAATCATTGATGTATAATGGATGCCATATCTGTCTTGATTTATGTAAAAATATGCATGTTTTCATGTCTTTTACAACTAGTTTGGTATTTTGGATGGTTTTTTTTAATACAAATGCAAATATATATATATAGTAGACATTTCCAAGATGCTTTGCTTCCTAGATTTTGGGAAATGACGCTTCTGCGTCCTCACTTCCAAAAAAACGTCCCCGATTCGTCCCCGCTTCATGCAACGTTGGTCTTTGCAACAAATTAATGGGAGTCATTCAATAGCCAAATGCAAAAGTTTGCAATTTGAGCCCTGAGTTAGATTTGTAATGCTTCCCTGTGTGAGTGCAATTGACTTAATTTAAATGGATTCACATGTAGAAGAGAAACCATTTGCCACAAAAATGGTCGAATGATCCCGTCTTCATGTGACATGTAGTACTTGTTCATTTTCTTAAAGAGAAATTTGATCATGTAGATTGATAATTACTTCCAATGATTTCCTAAACAAGTTCACTTATGTCACATTCATCATTAAGCAATTATACATAAAATATCTCAATCATAATGCAATAATGACAATAGGATCATAAAGAGACAGCCAAGCACATAAAGAGAAACAACTTATTCACATGGGAAACCCAAACTTGGGAAACACAACAATCCTTTCTAGGAGAAATTCTTCAATTCAGCAAAAGGTACAATCTGATTTCCAGTCAAAACAGGTCAAACTGACCACAGAAACAAATAATTCAAAGTTGGCCAAATAAACCAATTTCAGCATTCTTGTTGTTGCCTTAGAAATTTGGTCAATCCTAGTAAACATGACCAAATTTCGGCTTCCTGCAGCCACATGTGCGAGCTAGCCTGTTGGTCAACGTTGGTCAAATATAAGAAAAACTTGGCTGCCATAGAAGAATATCCTCCACAAAAACTTGGCCTCTTTCCTTAGCTCCTTCACATGTGTGAACAAAAGAATATATGGTGTGAGATGATCCGAATTGCACCCAAGTGATCAGGTCGAATGGCAATATATAGTGGTTTTAGGGTGCCCCAAAAGGTGTCTCCTTGGCTAGCTTGACATGAATAGCTTGGAGCCAACTTGTCTTTTAGAGACAAAATGAATTCAAATTTCAATTTTGAATTTATTCATTTTAGGGGCTTGCTACTGCACAAACTAACAGGGGTCCTAAAGGAATAACTAGTAGGGCACAGCAATAATATGGGACAAAGGCCCACTATCACCACAGCCTATGTCCCCTTCTTTCCTCGTATTTTCACTGACAGGAGGAATCCCAGTATCCCTCACTTGTGATAGACATCCCTACGATAAGTTTGAAGTGAGGCAAGGCGGCTCATTCAATGGAAAGGCTCCGTAAAGGTGCAAGCTTCAGGAGAAGCTAGAAAGGCTTTCCACGAAAACCCCCTTGTGATAGATAGCTGCACAAGACCTAGGGTTGATGTGTATGCCAAGATATAGGTTCATCCAAGGTCAGGGTAGGTAAGAGAAAAGGCTTTGTATGATGTACTTCAACAAGTAGATAAGCAAAACCTTCAAGAAATCCCCAAGTCAAGGCAGCTTCAAGGGTTCCCACTTGGTATGAAAGCTAGGACATCAAATATCTTGAAATCCAATAGTGAGAACGACCCCAAAACTAGAGGATACCTACAAGAAACACCAATGCGGGAGACTATCAGATTAGTTTTAAAAGATCTCAAACCAAAGGCATATCGCACCAAGCCCTAGAGGGGCTACTTATTCTTGAAGGACGAAGAATGAAGAGGGAGAAAAGAAGGTGAAAAAGTGAAGTTTCGTTAAGTTGATATGATCACGAATGATTTCTAGACTAGTGTCTGCCTTTTGGGAGAAAATGGAATCAAGATAAACCATAAGATGGCAATTCACTCTTCAAGGAGACCTAGAAGAAATTTCGCTACCCTAGATGTAGCAGCAACAAAACAACTTCTAGAATTTTATACTTCAATGACAGTTTTATGGAGTTTCAAGCATGCATATTAATCAAACCTCTAGGAACATTCATTCAATCTCCATCTAATGAGTAACACATACAAAATTCCAATAGTTTTCAATGGTTCAAGCAATTTGCATCAATCGGGGCACATTTATTCACCATAAGGACAAATTTACATGCATTAGACATTTATCAAAATAGAAACATAGCATCATATGGCACTTACAAGAGAAAGGAGAGTACATCCATCCATAATATTGCCAAAAAGAAGCTCCAAGATAGCCAATGAATTTATCCAAGAAAGATCCAAATTCCGCCCTCTACTACAAGTCCAAGTTCTTTTTCAAGAAAAAATCGAAATCCAAGTGATGATCCTTTATGTTGAATTTCCACGACCTTGGGTCTAGGTTAGAGTCTTAAAATCACTCACGTTACCAAACCAAGAATATTAACCATAAACTACTTTGCACAGCGGAATAAAATAGCAGGACATCACATATGCATAGAATATAGACAACTTCTTAATTTTTCAACCCAACTTCGTTATATTAATATAGTTGATATAATACAACAGTCTAGGGTTCCCGTACTAGGGATAATGGCCCTCAATCATCCACTTGTACAAGATAAAAAAACAAGATACTCTGACCATCTGGTTGTAACATCCTCTATCAGCTCCTCTTGGTCGTACCTTCTACCTACCCAATCCTTCGACTCTCAGTCTGCAGCTTCTACCTGTATCAATGCTCCAAGTCCATCTGGCCACTAAATCTCGGTTATCCAATCTGCTCTCTAGTTGTGCCTTAGTCCATCAAGGCCACAACACATCGAGACTCCTGTCGAGTTGTTCACGGCTCCACTTGTGAACAACTCTCGAATGCCCATTGTTGCTCCTCAGCTACTCAGGGAATTACGCCCACTATGGTCTTCCTGCGCTGCACCGATGAAGACCAACATAGGGCACGAAGGGCTGCCACCCATCATTGTAAGGTGCCCATCTCCCACAATGAACATGGGCTAGGAGGACGACCCATCTTCTGCTATAGATGTCCTTCTCCACAAGCAAGTCTCGATCTCCACAAACCTGCTCTTGGTTGATCAAACCCTTAAGCTCATCAATTGCCGCTCTCACAACCACCTTTGTCGATCAAGGTGTTGCTCACTAGGCTCCAACTTCGACACTATCACACTGTCCTCCAGCAAACCATAGGTGCACAATCTCATACACACTTGCTCTTCTCTCACGCTACCCTCCAACAACCCACGAGAGACCAAGTCCATGTTGTAGTGTATGCTCCTAGTTAGGGCATCCCCACACCTAGGAGACCCTTACACATGGCTGCCCACAGACTCCACCAATCTGCCCTTTGTTCTACAATAGAGGAGCTATTGCACAAATCTAGGCACATCATTAATTTGTCCTCTCCTAGGACACCATCAACTCATCAAACAAGGGAACATTTGCAACACTCCTTGTTAATCCTCTTGCCTTCCAATCTGATGTGCCTGTTGTCACCTTGGTTGCTTGGTAGGCTTCCCAACAGTCCAAATGGGCTCCTCCAAACAGCTCCTAAGGTCTCCTTCAACTACCCATCAACCTGATCCAAGCACTGGTCAAACTCTTTGACCAACATCCCTCCAACCACTGTTCCAAATTGGTTTGTACTGCCGCAACAAGTCTTCTTTTGTTTGGTGACTGATTAGGGCACCCACAAGTTTCAACAGCCCTTAGAACAGTGACCAAACAGCCCTTAAATGACTATGGCCTCTCCTATTATAGGTCTCCTCCACCTTGCTGAAAGGATAGGGCATAGAATAGCCCTTACGCTTGCCCTCACTGATATGTTATGGCCTGCGGCCTAGCACTCAGTCTTGTTGTACAACAAAACACCCTTCAAACACTGATTTAACCCCATACAAAGCCTCCAACCAAACTTATTATCTTTCTGCCTCCATGTTGCTAATTTAGGGCTTCAATTAACCCCACAACAGCCCTACGCATAACCTTTCTATGTGGTTAAGCGCCCGCGGCCTTACCACAAGTCTATCCTCCTTCCACGGCTTGCTAAGGCAGAGGTTCCAGCCCTCAACGCAACCCTTAGATAGCAAACAAACCTTACCTTTGCCCTCGGCTCCCTTCCTGCAATCTTGACCTCCAAAACTAGCCCTGAACAGTCCTCAAAATCACCTCATTGTCCAGTCTTTTGTTGCGGCCTTCAAGCATAGGTCCTCGACCCTTACTCCAGCAAAACTCAACTTCCAACCAGCCCTTGGTCACCTGCAAATACCATTGACACAAATCTAAACCTTTGTTGGTGTCCACCCTTCTTTTACTTCGGCTACGGTACAGAGATAACCTCTCCAACGAGCTCTCCTCCAAGACGAATGTTGCACAATTTGGATGATAAAATGACTTGCCTTCACCCTTTATTTATACAAAACAAAGGGTTGCATGTATAAGTGAAGGGGCACATCTATTGGACAGATTTTACTTCAAGCCTAAATGACTTGAAAACCAATAATTACTCATCAACTTCAACAATTCATTTCTCCACTTCTACAACTCGAAATTCGACAATTCTTGAAGCATTGGATTCTCCTTTCTGCCCTCTATCATCTCATGCCATCACATGTAGAAAAGTGCTTCCGGAATTGCCCCAAACAAGATTGGGTGCAAAACCCTAGGCTTGGGTTAAGACCACAAGCCTACTTGTGGTGCTTTGACCTCTAACCCTCGAACACTAGGGCTTGGCGTAGCTCCCAAGCTACACAAAAATCAACACTTTACAAATGAGGCTTACTTTTATTTATATTAGCCTCAAGGGGTTTGATCCAGTGTTCCACGGGGACGCGTCCCCCAGGGTGGGGTGTGTGCACCCCTCGCACCCCACGCACCCGGGACGGGGAGACTCTCGGGGGTGCGTTTCCCCACGTCCCCCTTTTGGGGAGACGCATGGGGGTGCGTTTCCCCAGTGTGGGAGACTCGTCTCCCCGAAAGGGGTACTTCTGGGCGTCCCCCCCAAAAATGGGGTACTTTTGGGCGTCCCCCCAAAAATGGGGTTCTTCTGGGCGTCCCCCCGAAAATAGGGTTCTTCTAGGTGTCCCCCCTTCATTTTTGTCTAATTACCCTTTATAAACAAAAACAAAAAATTAAAAAAAAATGAAAATTAATTGTGACACTAGATATTGATGACCGACTCTTCACTCTTAACTATTTTTGAGTTTGAAACTTTGAGTTATATAAATTGAAAATTTTAATTTAGTGTTCAATTTAGAATCTAGAAGACTAGAATGATGAATGATGAAATCAGAATTTTCAATTTTCCATTTAATTTTTAAATCAATGATTCAATCTAAATTATAGAATGATGATTGATGAATGATGAATGATATGGATCAATGTACATTGTATTTGAATATTTCATATTGAATTTTATTATTGAATCTTATGGTATTGAATCTTGATGAATTAGCATTTAGAACATTATAATGAGTATGTTATATGAATGATGTATGTATCAATTCATGAATGATGAGGACGGACCAAGATTCAATTACAATATGTTATTTGATTCAATTATAAATTTAAATTTTATGTATGGATCAAATTTGAAATTTCAATGTATTGGTATTACTATTACTAATTAGTCTATTTAATATGCTTTCATTATTGAACAATCAATATGAACATGAAAATTTCAAAATTATATACATATATATAATACATATAATTAAAAATTATATTATATATACCTCGACGTCCCCCCCGTCTCCCCTAAATTTCCCTAAAATTTGAGGGTACTCCCACACGTCCCCTTTGTGCGTCTCCCCGCACCCGCGTCTCCCCATCCCGGAGACTTGGTGGAACATTGGTTTGATCTAGTCTAATTAACCTAATGAGCCCTAAAATGACTTTAATGTGCAAAATAACAATCCTCTTGGTGACAAGCCCACCAAATAGCTCAAGAGTACAAAATAAGCCTTCCTAATGAGGTCGAAATGGTAAAATAGTAGTGCAAAGGGTTATTGGAAGGCCAAAATAAGTCCTCCATGTGCCAAGATGAAGAGGAGGGTTTCCAAAATGATGACCAAGTGGGTGGCCCCTTGCTTTTCAAGCAAAACATTTGTGGTGCCCCAACTGGCTGTGGGGTACAATGAATAGTCTCATGGGTATCCAACTAGATCAAACATGTCGATACTCCATTAATAAGGGCTAGAATGACGATGCAAGCCCTCCCATATCTCTTCAGATGAGACAACACACCATCTAGGCCCTGGATCAACTGCCAAGTCTCTGGTACAAATGTATGGTCGTTTGGGCAATGTGGTCCAAGTGCATCATCAAGTTTGTATCACTAGAGCACAAACAAGTAATATGTGGTGCTAAAGAAGTCCACGGCATGGAAATCAATGCTCTACTATGGTGGAGGCCCATGGCTCTCAAAGCTCACCCTACAAGTGCAATTATGACCCTTTGGAGGGCTTGGATCTCGTATAGGGGGGGACCAAGTCTAGGATGAAGACCCACTTGCAATCTTGTATAAGATCCAATGCGTCTCCTCACTTTCCAGTATAACAATTCATTAGTGCAATTGAGTAAATAAGCTTGCAAACTGTTAGTTTTTGTAGCATTGGATGTGTTCTAGCCACAAAATTTGGTGGAGAGGCTAGAATACATCAAATCTCCAAAACCCAAAAATCGTTTCTGGAAATTGCACCTAGAGATTACTTAATTAGATTATTAGCCGACTTTTAAATATTTCCTAAGTGTAAATTTAGGGAATATGGTTAATTAATCAAAATTAATTAAGTCAAGGTGAGAATAGTCTAGAAACTCACACGGATTGACTCTGATACGATCCTAACCCTTCATTAAGTTTTAATCTTGGTCGTTGGTGCTCCAACAGAAGATTATAAGAAGTGGATGGGCACTTGGAGAACACACACCAACAGTTCGATTTCCTTGGCAAATCAATTTCTAGAGAGCATCAAAAGTTGTTGAAGAGCCAGAGATCGAAGCAAAGTCAGTGAGGGGCAGAGATAGTGATCCGGAGGAAGTTTTCCAGATCCGGAGAGGCAGCAGCAAGAGGTCGAGTTATTCCTAGTCAAGCAACAAGAGGACTGTGCAATTGCTTCAAAATAGCAACTTGATTTACCTGGAGGAGAAATTATTTTCAGTTCCAGAGGCCGGGCAGAGGTTCCAGAGTGTCGAAGAAGCAATTTCCTCAACAGAGACAGACAGAACGACTTCAATAGAGGCAGTTCTAGGCTAGACGTCATAGGGTCAGCGCAAGCCCTGCACATAGGCCAATGTGAGCGTTTCAGGAGGACAAGTTTCGAAAGGAAAGTTCTGTCGAGGTTGCTTGTCGAAGAAGGGTAATTCCCTTAAATAATTTTACCCACTTGTCCTCAATGTTTTATTATAAATAGAAGAGGATCTCAAGTCATTTTGTCACACATCCCTTGTGATCTCTCTCCACTTGTTTGGGTTTTGGCGGTAGGAGAGATCTATAGGAGAATACGCTGGCCTAGAGAAGATGTAGCCCTAGCCCTAGACGCAGTCAAAAAAGGCTCTACACGGTCCTAGGAGGAGACACCTCTACGCAGTCAAGGAGGGTTTTATATGCAAGCAAAAGGAGGCTTTTCTAGCAGCAAGGAGAGGGTTTCTATATGCTATCTAAAATGAACTTCAACGCTGTCAAAGGAAGCCCTAGATGCTGTCAGAGAGAAGTCTAAAACGTTGTCAATGAAGCATGCCCTAGCTGCAGTCATGGAGTCTTATCACAGTGAAGAGAGGCTCCTTCACTGTCCTAAAAGAGGCTTCTATAACGCAGTGAGGAGAAGTTCTAACGCTGTTAACGTGTCCTAAACATAGGTCTAGAAGAGACCCTATGCCGTTGTCCAAAAGTGCCCTAAATGCTGTCCTAAAGGAGTCATATAGCCGCAGAGGAAGAAGACACCTAACCGCAATACAAACAAGGAGTTTAAGTTGCAGTTCAGGTGTGCCATAATCCACTGTCAAAGTAGAGCTAATGCTGCCCTAGTCACAGTCCCAAAGGAGGTCATATTGGCCGCAGTTGGAGAGGACCTAATCAGCGACAAATGAAGGAGGAAAGTAGTTGTTAAAGGAGCCCTTATCACAGTATGAAAGGACTCTTAGACGCAGCAAGGAAAGTGAATCTAAACCGCAGCAAGGGTAATTATATTACAGCATGGAGCATCTGTGATATTGTCACATTGTTGTAGGTGACAGCAAGGCTGTCTGGGCACGACAGTATTGTTCCTAAGCTCGATTTAAAGGGAAGAAGAATCTGCTATAAGGAGGTGCTTGAGACTGTTGTTTAAAGGTTGATTGGGTCACTGTGTGAGGGGACAAAAGTTACAGTCAACTGCTGGGCTAGGCACAGGCCACAGCCAGCAGTTGGAGGCCTCTTTAAGTGCTGCATTCAGACCCTATAAGGCAACGTATCATTAAAGATCAGTGTGGAGGCTATCCACAGTAAATAGGTGGACTGTGGAGTATGTTTAGGGTGCAGTAGCTCTCAGATCTTTTGCCCTAACCAGAGATAAGGTTTTCCAAGACATGCTTCAGCCCTTTCAGCGTATACAAGTTGCCAGATGGGCAACCTTGTCTTGATCAGCAAGCAGCAAAGGAAGGAGAGTCTTATGGAAGGAAAGCTTCAGTATTTTGGGGAAATTGGTTGAGTTGTTCTAGACCTATCATCTGTTGCATATCTTCAGTCCTTGTCATCAGATCTATTGTGTCATCTTCATGGTGAAGATCTCTAATGTTTGATCTCCTATTTTGGCAAATCTAGTATTGACTTCAAATGTATTTGTACTATCTCCCTCTCTCTCTGTTGAACTATTGAATAGAATAAGACGAATTGATCAAGGGTTTCCCCACATTGGGGTTTGTCCCTGGCTGGTGCCACATCTTGTGTCCTCTTGTCTTGGCTTGTCTTCTGATGTTTATGTTCTATCTGCACTTTACTATCATGTTGATGTGATTGCTAATCTGAATATGTCATTGGGCTAATATGAAAAGTTGAAGTAAATTGCTCTAATCATTGAACATACCTAAAATTAATAGTTATACTCAGATTAAGCATTTAATTTAAAATCAACCCAAATTTTGCATTTCACCTAGCTTATAGGATTTGCATCCCATCTAGGATGGCCAAACATTCATCAAGCAGTGGTTCTTCATCTGGTCATTTGGTCCTTAACTGATATAAAGTAAGTGGTTGACTCCATTAGGAACTGGTCTCACATCTAAATCTAATCTAATCTAATCTATAAATCTTGCTAAATCAACCAAGTGGCTACGCCATTCAATCATGTTTCCTGGACTTGTTGGTTGCCAACTTGTCCTTCATCTTCACATTTCCATAGGGACTACTCCCCATAGCCTACTGTTGGGAAACAGCTAGAACAGAGAGGTTTGGGATCAGAGTGACAGCCCCCGATTTGAGTCGTTGTCGCAGTACTTGTACAATATGAGCGACAACGCATCCAACCTCAACAAGTGCATTGACAAAAAGCGTTCAACATATCACTTCAAAAGTATACTTTATCAACATCAGTTCACCTAGAAATTGTTCCAAAGCTGAACACTATTATTCTAACACTACACACCTGACATACATGCATAACTAGTTTCAACTTTGAACAAATACTCGCAAACAGTGAGGACTCATCTAAAAAATTTCAAAGCCTTGTTTTATTTAGGTCCTTGGAACCATAAATAGGGCACATCGTTAGAAATTACCATCCTGAAAACTGAAAGTTGATGATCCAAAAAAATAGACCATTTAAAGCATCATAAATCCTGATGCATTACATATTTCCAATTTGCAAAAGCGTCTAGTCGAAGTTCCTTTTTCTGCCTCTCTTTTGTCTTTTTTTTCACTTCTTCAAGGACTTTACCAACCATTATTCTCCAAGGAAAATTTGGCTATTTAATGCATTTATATAATCACCTATCTGGTAAATATTATCATATTACAATGCTATCTTATCCTTGTCCACCTGAGTTTCTAGGACAAAAATTTATATCACACAACAACCATGTCTAATAAAATTTGGCATCTGGAAATTCTTTAGTAAGCAAAAGTCGTACTCCTTAATTTCAAACAAGAAGGATGTCCCTGCCTTAGAAAATCCTACAATCAATATCAACTACTAATAAAATAAAATTCATCCTCATAGAATACCCTTAAATTTGATTTTATTTTGCAAAACAATCACCATTCAAAAACAGCTCCAACTCAACTATTGTTTTTCCACAAATTAGTGAGATGGACTCAAAAAGTAAAGAGATTGCTCACCCTTTGGGTCCAGCATCACCCTCACCACGAACACGAAGGGTGCTGCCACTATTCACTCCTGGAGGAACTTTAACTTTGAGATCCTTTTTCACACGAATGCGCCCTTCACCAGCACATTTTCGGCAATAGTCTGATATGACTTCACCTTCTCCTCCACACTCTGGACAGATTGACACCTATTGCTTTCACAAAATCCAACGTCATAAAAATGGAGAATGTAAAGTCTTGGCAGACACTGACATTTTTTTCATACTGATTGATGAATGAAAGAATCAGGCAATGGCAGATATCAAAGACCAAAACTGCAGGGATGGTGCTGTAACTTATTGGATCTCAAATCAACAACTATGGAAGAACTTATTCATAATCAGAGACAAAATATTGATTAAGAATCCCTTTCTTTCGAAAGGATGGCCTTATATATACTTTAATCATTGAGATTAACATTTTAAACTACTTTTTATATTACATCGTTCTGGTCAATGAAATTAATACTCATGCCATTTGCAGTGGATCTAGATTTTTCAAACCTGTGAAAACAAGCCAAACGGTGTCTCTTGTGTTCGCATCACTTGACCCCTGCCTCCACAAGCTAAGCATGCCTTTGGCCTTGAGCCAAGCTTCGCTCCAGTACCATTACAAGATTTACATGCTTCCAAATGAAAAACCTCAAACTCTTTCTCTGCTCCAAAAACCGCTTCCAAAAATTCCAACATCATGTCATACCTTTGCAACATTTCCGAACAGAAACCACAGTTTTAGGGGGTGATTAACAAGCAATACATACATTTTAGTGTCAATAATTATCATATAAACATATAGCATTAATGCTACTTAAATAGAAATGAGCATATCTACAGCATTCAAGCTCACATCATGATAAAAGGAACTACATTAGACTAAAACCATCCAATCCTTAAAGAGTGAAAAATAGCATAAGAGACCAATCAAAAACCCTGTACAATAGCATAAACCAGATACACAGATCAGCCTTCCAAAAAATCACCAAATTACATTTAGAAACATTTAACAATAAAAAACACAGGATATAGCACTTAGAAAAGAAATTATATTATATTAATGTCCATGAATAACCAAAATAGATCAATGGGGCTAGAGCGTGCAACCTTTGAAAACAGCAACAGGGGCAATCCATAGTGTTTTTGGGAAAGTTCTAAATTGTAAGATTCAGGGAAGAATGAAAGAAAAGTAAACAGTCAAAAAGAGTAAAAAGAGATGGAACCCAAAGCATAACCCTACAAAGAGTAGATAATACTCCAGCAGAAGAGTGCCTCCCAAAAGCAATGTTGAATCAAGATAGGTTCAGGAAGCAGACAAGACCATGGACCCCAAGGAAGAGCAGTATCTTAGCTGGTATTGAATCAGATGAGAAGGCATAATCATCTGCCACCACAACTATGCGAAGGCTGAGCCTGATAACGACTTCCAGAGAATGTCCATGGCTGAAAGGACCTGACAGTGCAATCCTGGGGGACAGGCCAGGAGGCTTTCACTGTATCCCCCTTGACATTCAAGGCCGCAGAATACCTCAGGGAGGGAAGAAACTTGGTGATGAGCATTTGCTCTCAAACTCTAGCTGTGAACAAGGAAAGATTGTAGTCCCTCTACATCAAGAGAGGAGACTAGTGCGACAAGGTGAAATCAAACAAATTTATAGTAATTCAAATCTATTTACATATTTTTCAAATTATCTAAACAAGATAGAAATAACAGAAAAAAACAACACAAACTCAACCACCAGTTAACAAACACATCCAAGTTATTACACACAATATTATCTCACAATATATTTCAATCATATAAGATAAGATAATTTTATTATAATGTTGACTAAGATGTATCTATGTTGAATTTAAAAATTTCTCCTTTGAAAAGTTTGTTGGGTTTTTCTCCATATGGTTTTCACAGTGTAATCTCTTGTGTTCGTTGTGTGGCTGTCTCTTCATGATCCTACTGTTATATATGTTGTACCATTGATGTATTTTCGTGTAATTGCTTCATCATGGAATCATGGATACGAATGTATAAAAGAATTAATCTCATCAGAAGCAATTATCAGATTAATAGACCCTATGAAAATCAACATGGTATCAGAACTATGGTAGAATAACAGCCCTAGAAAGATATCATATTTTATTTCAATCTAACCCTAGTTCAAATGAAGCCGAGTTAACTTATCTCTCTGGACCAGGCTGAAATAGCCTCAAAGTCCATTTCAGTGGGCTGAAGTTACTTTAGGTCTATCAGGAAAAGCCTTAGTAAGCGGAAGGATTATTATTGTCACAGTTTGATAGAAGTCTGAAATATTAAGAACTAAAAAAATACCTCAATGTGGAAGACCTCAAGTTTCTTTCTTGTTGGATCAAGATCCTCAGGAGGTAAAACGAAGTAGTCTCAGACATCAATTAACATAAGCCAAAAAATCTCAGATCCGAATTGAAACTCAGACCAAGCCTTGGTACAAGGCCTGTTACAGGGGTCGAAAATCTCAGAAGTTCTGAAAATTTATCATGTTGCAGGAGGCCGGAAGGCCACAGAATCCATCTCAGGAAGCTTGAATGCATCAGAAGACCGAAAGCACAATCTCAGGCTGAGAAATCTTAAGGGGAGTTCAAACTTTGAATAGGATTCTGAAGTACTGAATTGATCACAGTGATATTTTGATTAAAAGAGCATTCTATCATAATAAAAATTAAGCCTGAAGATCCTTCTTTATTCTGTGAAATATGATCTAAAAATATGACATCACAAAGACCAAATTTATATGGCTAAAGAATTTTGGAAGCCCACAGGATCTGTGATAAGGAACCTAGAAACTTCAGACATGACTTTGGAAAGTCCAAGTTACATTAGAGCCAGACTACATTCATGTCTTGATTTGTAATTTGTACAACTCTCAAATCATTGAAGTATGCCCTGTTCACAAAGAGAAGTTTTGGGCACAATTTTTGCTATGTTTTTGTACTGACATAGTAAGCTAGCAGTGCCATTTTGTACCTGAGTACATCAAAGAAAGGTTTGATTGACTTGAAGTATCTCATAAACCGGGTGTACATGAAGGACCTTGTCTACATACAAAAGAAACATGGTAATGGGCTGTTCAAAAATGAAGTATGAGAATCCAGACCTATAAAGAGACTAGTCTGTGAATGAAAGATCATAGGACTGTACATCAAGGGATCTTCCATCGTGCTCAGAAAATATTTAGATTATTTCTCAGAGCAAGACAAAGTCTCACAAGTGAAAAATATGTGAACTATTCACATGTGACAAAGGTTTAACAAACCTTTGTAAAGATGTTGCACTACATGTTCCTTAAAACTTCAAGGCTGTTGAACAAAACCCTGAAAGATACCGAGTTGTCTCTTAAGACTCATGATGATGTATTAGAATAGAGGGAGCTCAAAGAAGTTATTGAAAAGATCATAAGATTACCTGAGCCTAAAATGTCAAATTGTTGAACTGAAGTAACCTGGCAATTAGCCCTGAAAAATCTGAAGATGATCCCTTTTAAGGTCACATATCTTGAGTTCAGTTTTCAAAAGGAAAGTCCTAGTCCCTCTTCAAGCTTAGAAGTTCAAAGGCTTTCTTGATAAAGTCATTTGCAAACCCAGTACTATGTCAGGCCAAGGACGTAAATGACTAAAAAACATTGAAGCTTTTGTTGCAGAGGAAGTATTGATGCCAGAAAGTTTTCGTTGCATCTACTGTTATAAATGTTTAGATGTTGAAGAATGATGAAGTTATTCTTTGTACATTGAAGTGAAGGCCAAGCTCTTATGGTCAAAATACTTCCACTGTTACAATGCTTAGAGAAAACAGAGTTTCATGGATCATCATTGGAAATCCTTGATCGATTGATGACAATGATGGGATGTGTAAAGGGCATGTTGATTTTAGGGTTCTGACATTTAAATATGAAACTGAATATCTAGGGTTTGTAAACCTTGCTAAGCAAAAGGCCTTGAACAAGAAGACCCTAGGGTTTATGGACAAAACCCTAGGATTTGATGTTTCTCCTGAAAATAGAAACCCTGGCTTTTGCAAGGAAGGAATGGCATCAGGATGATGACATGGATAAGTAAAGGTGCAAGATGGATGCAAGGAGACTAAAGATCAAGATAGAGTTGATATCTTCTCAAAAGATACTCATCTTATATCTCTCTTATTTGATTATTACTACTATTGTTGTTTGACTAGTAGTTAGTCTCTTGTCTTTGAATTCTTTACTTGGTTGTAATTGTTCTTCCATGACCTCCTAGTGAGGATTGCAAGTACATAGTGAAGGTTGCCTAGGCTCTAGCAGCAGATGAAAAGAATGGAAGAACAAAGCAAAGTTTGTGACAAGAGGACTTTGGTTGAGAGATACTACACTAAATGAGATATGGACTCAGACGGAGTTAACAGATCAACAATATTGAAGTATGTCTTGATCCTTACCGAAAAGATGTCAATTGTGACTTCCAAGACAAAGTATGATTGGATGGCAAGAAGTACAAAGCAAATGATTACCTTAGAAAGGGGGAAGAACACTATCAAGGGACACCTTGTCAAATACACTTCTATTAAAAATTATAATCTTTATGATTTCTATTGAAAACTACATCAGATGGATATAGAGATCGTCTTCCTTGATGAAAGAAGAAGTGTACATAAGGGCTACCTCAAGCTGGTGAGGTACACGAAGAAGTCTTATACTTGTAAGCAAAAAGAAGGTGACCCTATATGTTATGAAAAAAATAGTTAATATTAGGTTTATTATTTAATTTAGGTTTAGTTAGGCGAAAGGGCACGATCATAAGATCATGCCCTTTCCCAAAGGGTGTCCATGGCGGTATTTAAGCCAGGAGCCCCATTGTAATCAGACATCATCTACCTATTCATTCATTAATAAAGTATTTTTATATATAATTCTGTTATCCAGAAGTTTTTACGCTCCATCTGGTATCAGAGCGGGTTCAGTTCTCTGGCTGTCCACCGCTGACTCCGTTGTCCGCTGCATAGACCGTACCACTCCACCGTCCATCTCCATTTCGTCTGTCCCATCTCACGCTATTCGTTCAGTCCTGCGTCTCTGATCCATTGCTCCTGTCCGCTGTGCCATCTGCTCGGATCAGCACCGCATCAGCGCACCCTTCATCATCTGCTGTAAGATTGCAATCCGCAAACCCCGCTCACCGTTGCGTCGGATATCTGCACCTCCAACCCTGTCCGCCCCGTGCTTCTGCCCTTCCGAGCTACCGTGTTAACATCTTCTCCGCTCTCTGCGTGCCGCACCGCTCATCAGCCACGGTGTATTCAACAACGTTCAATTAAAACAAGGTTCCACGATACATTTTTTTGGGTAAATCAAAAAGGTTCCAAACGTCGTGCTGTTCAGACGTCGTGCTGTTCAGAGTTTAAACGTGATATATAATATAATTATAACGTGATTCAATTATAT
>APFE031658837.1:49710-60387 GCA_000404065.3 Pinus taeda | reverse complement strand
ATCCATTAATGGACACTAAGCCAACAATTTCCTACTATGTTCGACATCAGAACATCTTTTCACATAGTAGGAATTGTGCCAATGAGTTTTGAAGACATGAAGACTATTATTTTCAGCATTTTGGAGTAGATTCAGCAAGTTTAGTAGAAGCAATAAAAATCCATCTTATCTCTCTATCCATGACTCCTCTTGTTCAGCCACTTGAAGAAGAATATGATCAGAAGTTTTCAGCCACCACACATACAACTCATCCATTCCAAAGGGTAAGTGAAAGTACAGAATTTTCTAACTTTTAACCATAGAATTCCATAAAAAGCTAGAATGATAATTGTTGGAAAAACATTTCTCTTCCTCATTGCATAAAATTGCCAATACCATCAGTTGGGGGGGGGAAATACATTCATATTCATATCTTTCCATGTCCATAACATATTCAAGAGCTCACATACTTCCAACATATATTAATTATTACATTGCTATTATGAGCATACAATGGCTTTTTGAAAAAGTGCTTAAAGGATAAATTGGATACAAACAAAATCATGGTTGTCACACAAGAACCAACCATCATGCAATCCAATAAAGATATACTTTGCAACAATAATCAAATATCATTATGCAAAGTTCAAAGATCAAAATAGAAGGCAACAAAAAACAAATGGTTGTAACACAAGAACCAACCATGTTGCAATTCAAGTAAAATACTTTGCAGAAATATGAAGTTATCAAATGATATCATGCAAAGTTAAGCCAAAACTCAAGGATCAAAAGAGTTAATGTAACGTATATTGCATGAGGACATGCAATAGCTTCAGTTGGGGGGTATGTTGAGTCTTGAAAATGACATTCATTTCCATTACACTTTCACTATTATGTCCATTATATCACCTCCATTTCACTACTATGTCACCACATTCATCCCACTTTCATTATCATTGGGCCACATTTATGTTTTTTCCAAACTTTATTAATTCTAAGCCTTTTAAGTGAATTTGTGGTTAAAAATTAGAAAATAATGTGCATATGCTTATACCTAACAAATGGGTTGAGATTGTTGACATGTGTAGGTTGAAAAGAGGCTTCTAGAAGACCCTTATGTGGCACTCTAAGGCCAAATTCGAATTTGAGTGGAAAGAATCATGGGATCATGAGGATATGTGTCACATCTCCTAATTATATTGTAACTCTAAGAAGACAAGTGCCTTATCAGTTCCTATTTTGATTAGGACTCTAGAGGTAGATGGAGAGATTCATAGACTCTCATTAATGAGATGGCTTCTCATCTTTTTGTATAAATAGGAGATCTTTGTCCTTCATTTGTTAGTTCTTAAGTCTTAGCTTGTTAGTTCTTAAGCTTTTTAGCTTGTGAGATGGCTTTGGAAAACTTTGGAGAGCTTTGTTGTACTTTGTGATTTTGAAGAATTTGAATAAAGCTTTGATGTTCTCAACATGGAAGGAGATGTGAAGTAGATGTCATAGAGCACATTAGAATGTAAGGTAGAGTAGATTTCATTTTGTAATTTTGCTTTGATTTCATTATGTCATTTGATTGCTTTCAAGTTTGATAGATTAGATTTTCCATTCATGCAATTTTAATTCATGTAAGTGTGTTCAACCGGTTGATTGTCGATTAGTTTTTCTTTACATGTTTTTTTGCATCAAGTAGTGACATGAAATTTGCTTTTCTGCTGACTTTGTTTTTTTAGCTTTTCAATTTCAGTTATCTTTACTTGCTTTGTTAGTTAGTTTAGAAATCAACTTGCTCATATCATTGACGGTTACCTCCGAAAGCCATAGCGGGACTACTGGCGAGGGATCGAATTATGAATGTGTAATTTGATTTTAGTTTTACTTTCCTTGCAATTTTTGATTTCTTTGAGTGGAGTAGTTTAAATCGCTTTTCTATATTTAGACAGTAGCAGAGATAATAGTTTCTTGATTAGTAGTTCATTATTTACTTGTTTTATATAGCAACACATTTTCCATTCTTGTTCAAGCATTACTGTCATCACTAGTACATTCTAAGACCTTTTGAAGTGTTAAGTTATGGAAATCATTATAGAGGACATAATTGCCTTAAAATCTGTATCCATACTTGCCTTCTAGGGACTTAGGAATAGGATTTCCATCTACATTAGACACTTTAGGAGATCAACAAGAAAAAAACCCCAAAACAAAACAAAAACTATAAAACAACGAAGTAAGAAAAAGGTTAACTAAGCACATATGGTGCACCACACTTCATCAGTTTACGATACCCAGACTGATAATTTATGTAGAGCAATTTAAGACGTTAAATTGACTAGACACTTTTCAGCAGGATGTTCATTGTAAATACTGCATCGAGTTAAGTTATAAAGCTCCATAGGCAGTATGTTTTGGTTTCAACGATTTTTCTAGTCATAGGTGTCATAGAACACTAAGGATGGTGTTCCCCTGGGGGGGGAGGGTCTGTCACAACCCTAGGTTAAAAGTTCATGTAATAAAGTTAATAAAGGCAAAATAAGATCAAGGTCATGGGACATGTATATTCCAAGATGAATATTGGGCAACATCCTAGGGGGTGTCATTTCAATTTATTATGGCTAAGGAAATTGACAAAGGCATTGGCATAGGCAAAGAGGCATTAATTGACATTTTAATTATGAAAATAAAGGAAAATAAGAGAAAAGGGAGATGAAAGGTCATAGGTTTGCATGAGAGAAAAATTGAGGGAAAATGTAACAACCCCAAATTAAAACTTACAACCAAGTACATCAATTTATGCAATTAAGAATCAACACACAACTATTAAACTAATTAGCATAGAAATTTGAAAAACACGAGTAGAGATGACTTACCTGTAGTGACGATATTCCTTATTTGTGCTTTCAAAGTTGAACGCTATTTTAATTCTACTAATCACAACACAGTTTTGGGGACGACTCTCCACCCAACAATAGGTTCAACTGCACATAATCTTTTACAGTTGGCCACCCCCGAGCCCTCAATCGTACTACTACCAGGGAATTCTTTGTCTCACAGGACTTTTCTTCTAAGATAATGAATGAAGGAATGGATGAATCTCATCCTCCTCATCATCCATTAAATAGACCAAAAGATGGAAAGGGATCTGCATGCATACATTCCATGTGTTAACATGCCAACTTTTATTTATTTATTTTAGGTTTTACTTAATTTAATATTTTTCTTAATTTAAATTTTTCTTATTTTATTTATTTTTAATTTTTGTTAACTTTACTTATTCTTACTATTTTTATAGTTTACTTTGTATTGTATATACTCATTTATTATTTACTATTATTTATTTATTACTTTATACTCTCTTCATTAATTATTATTAATTACTATTATTATCTTTAATTTATTGTTTACATTAATTTACCAATTATATTCCTTCATTTACTTATATTTTAATATTATATAATAATTATATTTATTATTATTATTATTGGGGGTATTACAACTCTCAACCTTTAAGGAACTTTGTCCCTAAGTTAAATTCAATCATTTAACATTTTATTTTATTTAGTTATTTATTACTTCACGTTTTCCCCACCCCCTATGTTAAACTAGTATAACCAAGAGGCATCGAAATTTTCCACACTACCCAGAAAATCCCACGGAATCTCTGTCCTTTTTCCCACTTTCAGAACTAGGCATAAGCCTCATCGGTCTATACTATAGCCTATGGCTAGCCCCAAGGCTCACGTCAAGGCTTAGACCTCATATGTCACAAGGCAGACATCTAGTCCTAGTACTCAATGACTCCAGGCATCTCGCAAGGCTGACCCACTCCCTCCACACTCACTAAGGTGCACAACCCCAAGAATCGAAGTCCGTACACCCCCACCATACTTTGGCATCCCAATCTAATATATGGCACTTGGCCTCCTCAATATGGTCCCACAGCCCCTCAAAAGCTATCCATCAAGAGATATACAAGAAAAATGAACCACTGACATAAGTAGTGTTGATTGAGTATGTCCCCAACCCATATGGTGTTTCATATTCTCCCTCGTAGGTATGGGCTCCCACTAGATCATCAAATAACTAGCCCTCCCAGCCGATTTGTGGATTCCCTGTCAAGCACCACATCTCAGCATGCAACTAATGCATTAGTTATAACATCATAGTATCATAGCAAATAATCCACATGCCAAGTCTTACATGTCATCATGAGAACATAACATCATTGTTAATCACAACATTCTGGATAATATCGAATTGCATACTCTTAAATGGCATAAAATTTGCGTGCAATTACCACATGATTCACATCTTAAAATACCTTAATAAGTTATAACATCAATGTATCAACATAAAAGACATATCATGATATCACATAATAAATGAACCACATGTCAATATACCTCATATCATAACATTATAATCCCTATGCCACATTATGCATATCATATCCATCATGAGCATACAAAATCATTATCATATCAAACTAAATGAATAAGAACCACATGTGCATCATTATCCTCATACCATCATATCATGAAACATCATCACAACATTATGAACATTAAAAACTACATGCATGAGCATGTCATAAATATGTATTAAAATAAAGTAGGTATAATATTTATTACATCTATACATTCACCCCATTTTTATTATGGACACATAATCTATTCTATATTGACTAAAATTGTGAATGCAATTCCATCTTTAACTTAAAACTATTAAAATTCATATTAGCAAACCCCACATGTATCACTATTTAAAAACATGCATTATAAGGAGAAATGTCTTTCAAAGCCTTACCAAAGTCATATTATCAATTGAGGATTTTTTTTTTTTTTTTATTTCATGTGTGTTTGAAACTTACTTGTCTCAAGTTAAACGACTATTCTATTAATGAAAAACATACTTATATTTTATAAGACTAGGCTAATTTAAATATCCATTTTTTAAAATATAATTTACAAACATACACAAACAAACAATATTATTATTTTAAATTTATCTTAAATTTTATTATTATTATTATTTAATTATTATATAAAAAATATTAAAACAACTACTATAACAAAATATTTCATTATCTACCTTCTTATTATCGATTTCTTTATCTATAAAAATTAAATTAAAATTTCTTAACATAATATATAAATAAAAAAATACCATAAATATTTAATTATAAACAATACATCTTAACTTACATAATAACTACACTCATTTTCCTGATTTATTTATTTAACTAAATAACTTAAGTACTACCTACAATTATAGCTCATGTTACTAAAGCATCATAAAATAATAATTTCATATCTTTATTTTCTATACTTTCACTTTATCTTATTTTATTTATCCTATGTGTGTTCTCTTAAGCCTTTTACATTATTTGTGTTACATTTTTTGGAATGAGTGAAGATAAATATATAAATCCCTTAATTCTAATATTAAGTGGATAAATTTTATGATATATAATTTATTGCTAAGTTCGAGGACATATTAATACATCTCCTATAAATCAAACACACTTACAATTCTTTTCCCTTCCCTTAGTTTATTACCTCCTTTTCAAAGTAATAATTTTTTAAAGATTTTTGAAAAATGAACCTTTGGAACAAATAATTACCATTTCGTTTATTTTGCATCATTGACACTTAATGTCCTCGCTTGTGGGTATGCTTGACCTGTCATTGAAATTATTAATTTCTCATCTACTATCCACTTGATTGGCTTTTATATGGCGTCCTAAATACACGCTCCATAAGAAAATAGTATAATTCAGACTTCTAAAAAAGAAACAGAAGGCATGTATCCATTGCAAGTTTTCATTTCTTAATTGGCCTAATTGGACGAAGGAGAATCCATTGAGCAGTCAACTATACATTTTTCTTTTGTGTATTTTTGAAGAGTTACACAAAGACACATGACCTCTCTTTGCCTTTAAAAACGGTAGGATTTCTATGATCGCCTTCAATGAATATGAGCTTCCTCGTTGGGAAAAAGATTTATTTATTTATTTATTTATTTATTTATTTTTTTAATTTTTTGAATTCCAAAAAAAGTTGCAGGGTTTTGATGTTTCCGAGTGGTTGGTGGTGTTCTACTCATGCATCTTCATGTACAGATGGTGAGCTTTGGTATTGCACCAAGAGCGCTGCGACTCTCAAGGTCTCCTCAACTTTATTTATCAACCCGAGATTCATACAAACTTCGAGGTAAGAATGCTATATACACAGTAGATGAGATTTTACTCATGCCACCCTCAACTAGGACATTTTATCAATAGTGCTCCAAGACCAGTGTTTCTATTGAATTAGAAGGAAACTAACTAATGAAGGTTCAATTTAGAAGCTAGCTCTAATGATAAAAAGGAATTTTTTTTTTAAACCTCAACTTGTAAATGCTATTGAATCAATTCATGAAAAGACAATAGCTACACTACTTGCAGAAAGGGAACTACATTATCTTGCAATCAACCATCTAGCTACCAAATCCATTTGCAGATAGGAAACTAACCTATCAAATCATAACTAAATATTTCATGCATCATCTATTGAGCTCACACTTGCATATAAATCAATGTTCTATTTGTGCTAAATTAGTGATAAAGAGACTAATGATATTCTATTTTGCAGTGAAGGAAAATGATGGTCAGAATGGCCTAAGTGTTTCCCTTGATCACGGAGTCATAGTTGGGGGTCAACCTACTTCTAAACTAAGTCAAAATTGCATCACATGTCAAAACGAAAGGTGAAACAAACTGCTACAGGTATGCTACAGGTGCCTTGTATCGCTACAGGAAGACCTGTAATGCTATAGGAAAGCTGCCGAGAAGGTTTAGGAGGTAGGAATGATGAGTTCAAGGGATGGTAAGGTGGATGGAAGTTGTGATGGATGGATGAAAGGTGGCCAACACCCCTAGCCAAGCTCAGAACCTTAGGAAGGCCTGTTTTGAACTAGGAGAGCTGCTCACGGTGACTTAAGGGAATGATCTCAAGAACATAATTTGGGATTCATCAAGGAGGGTGAAGAAGTCTGAGATGGAGATGGTGAAAGGCCCCTTGTCTGCAAATCCAAACGACCTTGCAACATCACATGCACATGCCCTTTTATCATTGACAAAATGAAACAACTAATAGTGGAAAAGATGAGTTGAATTTAAATGGCATCTAATCTATGCCAAAAACTCTGATCTAGTCAATAAATCAACTCCTGAGCTACAAAGAGCATATGCAAAACAAGATGACTAACATAGACCTTCTTCCAAAATATTATAAACATAGTGTTTTTGGACTGTGATTGTAGATTCTTCGATTCATGCTCCCATGAGAGAGATGAGATAGAGGTTGCAATCACAAGATTTTTGAGGGGTTATGTTCTAATGAAATGCAGAAAACTATTAAGCATCCTAAGCTAAAAAGAAATACCAATACATAAGAGGGCCAAACCCAAGAGCTTAAACCCTCTAGAACTAACTTAGTGATTAACCAATAAGAAACTTCTCGTTATCATTGCATCAATGTCGAATACATCACATAACCAATAAAAAATAATGGTATCAAGTGCTTAAGCTCAATAGTTTCCTACCTGAAAACAAATTTTGAATCCTAACGAGCTCTTTTGCATGTTTATTTGTACAAGAGGGTAGCTACTACAAACTCCCTAGAAAATAGGAATGCTTGTCTCCCAAAACTCGAGGAGAGTGGATCTTGATCTTCTTTAACTGCACTTGCTTGGCTGCCAATGACCTCGAGTTGATGAGAGAGTGTGGTGATCTTGGCTTATTGAGGGATTTAAAGAGGTTGACAACCTCCTAGAATCTCTCCCTGTTGTCTACTATTAGCTCTTGCATTGAAATCATCTAAAAAATGCTCAATTTCCTGCATTTAAACCATATTAGGCCACATGATATAACAAAACATCTTTTACCCCTCTCACTAAGCATAATATAACAAAAAAATTAAACAAATGTGAGAAAGAGATAGTTATAAAGCTAGAGGATGGAATTGTGACCCTTATGATGTATCTATTGATGAGCCTCATCATCACCCCCTACTGAAATTGTTTCTCATCCTCTTAGCAACTCATTCATTTATGTCCATGTCTTTCATGGCCCCGATGGCCTCCCTGACATCCCAAGGTTCCTCAGATGGTGTGACTTCTTGGGAATAGAAGTATGCATTCTTTTCTATCTCTATCCACTCCTTCTCCTCTACTTAATTTCCTCCTTCTTGTAGGCCTAGCAACAAGGGTGGATGTTATGAAAAAATTAGTTAATATTAGGTTTATTATTTAATTTAGGTTTAGTTAGGCGAAAGGGCACGATCATAAGATCATGCCCTTTCCCAAAGGGTGTCCATGGCGGTATTTAAGCCAGGAGCCCCATTGTAATCAAACATCATCTACCTATTCATTCATTAATAAAGTATTTATATATATATATTTCTGTTTCCAGAAGTTTTTACGCTCCATCTGGTATCAGAGCGGTCGATTCTCCTGGAATTCTCTGTCCGTCCTTTTTTCATTCGTCCCCCTTCACTCATTCGAGCCCCCGTTCAACTCCAGCACAAACAATAACAGTCACATCAGGTCACTTCATTCGTTGTGCCCCCGCATTCGACTCCACATCGTGCTCCCGCATCCTATTCTTTTGTCATCCGACTGTACCACTGCGCCAGCTCTTCCACGCACTGTATATCACTGCCACGTACCAACCGCTGTCTTCATTCCGCTGCTCTTTGTCTCCATCAACGCCTTCCCTTCTGTTGTCCCCGCGTCCACCACCACTCATCTGCATTCCGTTCGCGATTTTTAAAAAGGAAAACAGCGTCCGTTAAAAAAAAAAACAATAAAAATTGCGGTGATATTCGATAGGTTCGCCAATCAACGTGGCTGTGACCAGGGTTCTGTCGTTTCATATATTCGGCGTACAAAGTAAATTCGGGGTTTATTATATATAGTTATAATATATAATATACTATATATTATATAAGTATTATATATATTATATAAGTTAAAATTCTGTTATATAACATAAATATATATATATATATATATATATATATATAATATATATATATAATTAAATTAAATTATTAAATTAATTTAATTAAAAAAAAATATTATTATTTAATTAAATTAAATTAAAAAAATATTATTACTATATTAATAAAATAAAATTATTAAATTAAATTAATTTAATTATTAAAAAAAAAAAGGGGAAGGAAAATTTTTAGCTGGCAAATAAATACACGCCTCCGCATACCCGCTCAATGTCGACAATGACAATGGCGGATTTTCAAAAAAGGTTGGTGGATGCAGAGCAAAAGATAAGTAGCAACCACGACGAGATCAGTAAAAGAGTAAATGGAGTTGAGGGCAAGCTTGGGGAGCAAGCGCACAAAATAAAAAATCTTGAAGATACAACAAGTCTAATAGAGGTAAAAATGGAAAGTCAACACGTCCAAACAGAAGTAAACTTCAAAGAAGTCTTAGCAATGCTGACAAGGCTGTGTAAAAAGTCGAATTGTACACCCGAAGAACTGTTAAAAGAGGATGAAGAAAATCAAGAACATCTCTCATCAGGTTCAACAAAGTCAACAAATTCTCATGAAAAGGTTGAATCCCCAAGGAAATCAGCGGCACCCCACCAAGAAGCAAGTAACACTGCCCTTACAAACAAGCAAATTTGGGATGCCCTTAATAATCAACACCCTCTTTTTGCTCAACCACTAGCCACATACCAGAAGAGGGTAAAGGTTGAGATACCTAAATTCAACGGGAACGAAAAAAACACGGTTGCATGGATAAATAAAGCAGAAGAATACCTCGAGATATATGACATCACTGACGATGATGAAAAACTCAGACATGCATCCATGAAAATGGAGGGAGAAGCATATAACTGGTATATGTGGTGGAAAAAGACAACACATGTCATTAGCTGGAGGAAATTTAAAGATGTATTCTTTAAAAGATTCCAAGGTGTAAAGGAAGAAGAATTCTTTTCAAAACTCATCAAACTACGACAAAAAGGAAGTGTCGATGAATACACGCAAGAATGGGAGACTTTAGTAACACGAGTACCTGGGTTGTCGGAATCTCGTTTAATTCAGTCATACATCTCAGGACTTAAAACCCATTTACAGGTAGAACTTGAGATGCATGACATTTCATCAATAGAAGTAGCAAGACGAAAAGCAAAAACAGCCGAAAAGAAATTCGAACAAATATTTTGGTCAAAAGCCGAAAAAACATATGTAAGACGAAGAACACCTCAGTATGCAGACGCAAAAAATACAAGATATGTTCCACCACATCGTCGTGAAGATGAAAAATCTAATTTGGAAGCGCAAAGGATAAAGGAGGGTAAATGCAAGCGCTGTGGTGAAAAGTGGGATCCCAAACATAGGTGTGTTAAAGGAAAGGAACCAAAGAACCTATATAATTGTGAAGCAACCAATGATTCAAACAGTGAAGAATCTGATATTGAAGAAACAGAAGATGCCCCAGAATTCTCACCAGAACTAGATGACGAAAGTATGCCGCAAGTGTCATTATCAGCTATGACAGGTATATCACAACCTCAGACTCTAAAATTAAAAGGACACATAAAGAAGAACAACGTGGTGGTTCTCATTGACTCTGGTAGCACACACAATTTTTTGGATGCAACCATGGCCAAGAGACTCAATATTTTTTCATTCCCCT